>JAQIXJ010000036.1:0-69226 GCA_034700185.1 Phthiracarus laevigatus | reverse complement strand
AATTTTTTCTAGTTTTGAGCTTAAGCTCAGTATGTTTAAGCTCAAGCTCAGGAAAAATGAGCTTTCTCTCATCATTATTTGTAATGAAAGTGCAGTGCAGTTTTCCAGTAACGCTGTGCTAACACTATAAGCCTGTTTTGTTGCCGTATTGCCAACCTGTCACACATCTATACATTAAATAAATGTTTAGTGAAGTTTTCTATTATAAAAGTTCAATGACACCACACCAGTGTACAGTGTAGAGTAGACTCTGTGATAAAACTCACTTTTTAATTGCGATTCCATTTGCCTGCCATTGCTTGCCATTGCATTTCGTGCCCCAATAACCATCACATCACTCCGAAATCACTATATTATTCAACTATTTATCCCTAATATTACCCATAACCAAATTTGTTTGAAAATATTACTCACAATTAATGATAAAACTTTTTTTGTTTAAATTCATTTATATTCAATTCAATGACATTTTCAACGCTTTTGTTTGAAACAAAATAGTGCTGTGTTTGCGATAACGGCTCTATTTTTTATTATCAAATAACACTAACAATTTTTATTTGTGTTTTTAATCCTATTAAATACTACTTTGTAATTAAAAAAATTATCAAAAGCTAATTTTTTTGTTCAATTTTGCTTTACTACTTTAAATTTTTTTGGTTATTTTATAATCATTAAAAAATGTTGAGTTTTGCTCTTTTGTTAGCTTTCCTTTTGTCATTGACTTTACAATGGTTTTGAAAATTGACTGTATATTGTAATAAGTTTTTTTTTTGTATTTTGATGGCTTATTTGTAAAAAGTTATGCCAACGCGAAATTTTAACGCTTTTAAAAATCGGACTTATGGTTTTGACGATGTGTTCGTCCGTCACTATCCCCACAGCACAGTAGACATAAACTGAAGTTAGATGTTGAACATAAAAAAGTGAACTATGATAGAATTCTTTAATTTATTGGTTAATTTTAGTGAGTGAAACACGGAATAATTTTAATTTAATTTCGGATATCTTTAAGACGAAAATATTCATAATATTAATAAAATCTCACAACAATACTTTATACGCAAATCGCGTGTAATTATGTGCCCCAAACTGAAATTTAAGGTGGCGTTCAAAATTTTTAATTTGCCAACAATTTTTCCATTTTATATATATATTGGAAGGCGTGAATTAAATTCGCTTGTGTTTGGATTATATAATTATAGGATTGGATGAAATTAATATAAGATTATAAATTTGTTTTTTAAAATTTTCGACATAGCGGTTCGGTTGAATTGAAACTAATGAAAGTTAATTGAAAAACATTTCCTTAAACAGTTCCTAACAATTTTTATTATTTTTGAAATAAATTAAAAAAGTAAATATAATATAATGGTATTTTTATCGAACCGTTTTTATTTTTTAGGTTATTTATTAATATTTAACGAAAATAGATATTTTAATGGGTTTGCCGAAAAATATATAATAATTGATTGGTCATAAACATTCGATTGTTTTTATTTTGTTTTTAAATGTTAAGTCGTAAACTTTAAATGGCATTAAATGTTTACATTAATGTTACGTATAATTCAAAGTTATTAATAAACATTGGAAACGCATAGCATTTTATGAACCGCTATAACAGATATTGCTTCGAAATGTAATTAAACTTTAATAAAAAAAAGTTGCGGCTAATTTTAGTAAAGAAAACGTTATACAGTATTAGTCAATAATAATTAGTTGTACGCTATATGTCTATAAGTTTTATCGTATATCGTATACAGTATACTGGTATTGGGATTACGTAGTAATAATTTGTATATAATGTGACAAACGTAGTCAATACGACTCACCCTATAATGTATAATAGAATGAACCAAAAAATACAACACTTGGCAGTGCAGTTCTGTGTAGTGCTATGTGTATGCTATTGCTATGTATGCTTCATTTTTATATTAAAGGACAAGTTTATCATTTATTTTAGTATATTATAATGTCTATATGCCATTACTATTACTATTACTATTATTGCCACCATTTATATATTTTGTGACTTAATTTTTCCACATTTCATGCCATAACTATAATTGTTAGCTCAATATTAACCCATTTATTTAATTTGGATTGAATTGAACGCCAAAATATTAATGGTGTATATAAGACATAATGAACAGCAAACTGTTGTATGAACGGTATGTAACAGATTAAACTATGTTTCGTTTAAATCCAACGAATCTTATTTCCTGTATTATACTCTATATGAATATGAATTAACGTTTGTTTACATAATTTACAAAAATGCTTACAAAAATAAAGAATCGATTATTTAAATGCCGAGCAGTACTACAGGTATATAATAGACATACACCGGACATTGATATTTACGTGGTTATTGTTTTTCTATATTCATAATGATATTCATAGTTATAACTAATGTTGAATTCAATGTTTATCTCGTCATAGATCTATCCATGAGGCAAGCGGTGGTTTTCTGGCGAAGCGGCACAGCGAACACTTGTCGCCATCAATCCCTGGTACTCGTGTGTACCCATACCCGGGCACAACACACGCCACGCACGCCACACACACCACACATACCACTCACGCCACTCATGCCACTCACCAAACACATTCACAACCAGAACCAGTGCGAAATTCATACCATCACACACATCCGCATTCGAATGTGTCTTTGACTCACCACATGCCAACGCTATATATGGGCCCCAATAGTCCCCATTCAGCAGCTGTAAACACGCAGCAATACAGAGAAAGCAACTATCCTGTAATTATAACAAATATAATTAATGCTTTTGTTTTGTTTTTATTCATTATTTCTTATTATATTTGTTAGATCGATAGACATTCGCACGAATTTTCTCCAACAATCGATAGATATAGGAATCGAACGGAATCGAATGAAATGCATCATTCGTCTAACAATAATCACCCATCGCTCCAAATAGTTCGAAGACGACCCTCTCTTTTACCACATACTGCCCCCACTAATGATTATAATCTTCTCAATTCTTCAGCTGCTATATTCGTCAATAGAATTGATAGAGAGAGGTAATCATCCAGTGATTAGTGTGATATTGTAATATTGATTGTTATTGTTATTATTTCAGGTATGAGAATCTTTATCGTTATGCTCCATACGATAATCGTACGAAAGGTGCAAGCATTCAATCGCAATCTTCCATGTCGTTGCCATCCACCGCAGCATTGAGTCAACACAGCTCAACAATGCATATGGTTCAACATCCACACGGCTTACACATTGTTGGACCACATTCGAGCCAAATTGTTCCTTCACAACACCATTTATCTCAGGCCCATATTAATCAAGATATTATAGATATATCATCAAACAAAAGGCCGCGTCTCACTGCTGATATGCGGGCGCCTATTCATCAGCCTTTGCTTATAGACACTAGAGATACAATTGAAGTTAAGAAGGTATGTATTGGCTTACTAATTAAATTTAGGGTAAATGTAAGCAGTATAATGAAATTTTGTTTAAACGTTAGGAACCTGCGTATACACCTCAAGTAGAAGCCATTTCGCCTACACTGCCAAATGAAGATTTCCGGCAGGATATGTCTCCGTTACGATCATCTAAGGATGAATTACTGCAGAATATTAATAAAATAGACCGAGAAATTCTTCAGGCAGAGTCACAAATAGGAAAAGCACGCAAAAAACAGGTATATTCCAAAATAATATTATCAATAATAGTTTATATTTAAAAAATTGATATTTTGCAGCAAGAGTTAGAACTATCTACAAGTAAGCCAAATGCGGAAAATCAAGAATCGCAAGAAAGTTCAACTTCCGAATCAAAACAACTTAGTATTGCACAACTTATTTATTCTGAAAATAGAGTATGTTTTCATTTTTTTCAAGTTATTTACGTGTATGCTAACTATTGTTTTTTAGGCAAAAACGTTAAAAGCTCATTCGCTATTTGATAAATTAGGTCCTAAAATAGAATTGGTAAGTTATTCAATAGATTATTTATATTATTAATATATATCTTATTATGTTTATGCTATTTATTCTAATTTACTATAATTAACGATTTTCAAAGAAAGTTAATACGAATAAAACGCTTAATTTTATTAATTTTATAATTTTCTTCATTTCAAACTTAAATAAATTTTAAAAATATTAATTATGAAATTAAATTTATTAGCCATTATACAACCAACCATCAGATAATTCCATTTATCATGAGAATAAAAAGAATTATATAGGATTCAAGAAGAATTTGATAAATTTTTTTAAGAAAAGATTTCAAGAAAAACAATTAAGAGAACGTTATTTAACTCAAACTTACGATAATTTAATGCTTTCGTGGCTTAAAAAACTGGAAAAGAAAGAGACAAATCCAGCGAAAAAAGCAAAAGATGTTAAATTACGTGAATATTTCGAGAAACAATTTCCTGAATTGCGAAAACAACGCGAAGATAAAGAAAGGTTTTCTCGTGTCGGTCAGAGAATTAGGAGCGATGCAGAGCTTGAAGAAATACTTGATGGCCTTCAAGAACAAGAATTGGAGGATAAAAAGATGAGAAGTTATGCTGTGATACCACCAATTCTTTTAGATTCTAGGCTTAAAAAACATAATTTTATTAATCGAAATGGCGTCGTTGAAGATCCAATGTCTGAATACAAAGAAAGACAAATGCTTAATATATGGACCGATCAGGAAAAAGAGATCTTTAGAGAGAAATATCTTCAACACCCAAAAAACTTTGGACTAATTGCTAGTTATTTAGATAGAAAAAGTGTATCAGAATGTGTGCAATATTACTATCTTTCGAAGAAGAGTGAAAATTATAAACAGTTATTGAGAAAACATGTGAAGAAAAGGACTCGAGCTCTTGTAAAGGCTCAGCAGCAACAACAGCAACAGCAGCAGCAACAACAACAATCTGGTGCTGCTCACTCAATCAGTGCAACTCAACGGCCATCGCCTTCGAGCGCTAATGTTAGACAACAACTTTCTGATCAACAGAATCACGATGTTTCTAAGAGTTTAGCCATTAATGCCACTGCTGTTGAAACAACTGCTACAACTATAATAACTCATTCGACTGTGAATGTAATCACAACTTCAAGTGATAATTCTGTGAATTTAGTAGTTAACGAAAATGTTAATTTGAACGGACCGTCGAACGAAACATCGGAGCTTACAATAGTATCCGAAAACGACATTAAATGTGAAACCACTAATGATAATGACGAAAATATGAATGAAGTAAATGATATTGAAAATACGCATAAATGTTGTCTTTGCGAAAATAAAGTTGAAAATTTCAATAAATCGCGAGCAGTGACTGTTTCTAATATGAATTTGTATGGGATTAGTAACAGCAACTTTAAGCAAGGATTAAGAGTTTGTTTAATGTGTCACTTCAAGTACGTTCGACGACAATGTCCTCTCGCGTCCTGCAAAACGCCGCGAAGAAAGATTAAGAGACTCAAACCATTGCCTCAACAGTGGATTGAAATGAGTGTCGAAGAAAGAGAAAAATATTGTACCGAATTCGATATACCAGTTGATGCTAAAACTGCGTGTCCTCGATGTGTGATGAGAGTTGCGCGAAGAATCGGTGCGATTACTCCCGCAGATAAGACCAATGTTCAGCAGACAAATGATTCACAATTTAGTACTAATTGGAACGAAACTGAAATCGAGACAATTAAAAAAGCACTCAAAGAATATGGTAAAAATTGGAGCGCAATTTCTGCACAAATTCGCACAAAAACTGTTAGAGAATGTCGTTATTTTTACTTTACTAATAAGTACAAGTATAACTTAAATCAAATTCTTAAGGAATATATTAGTAATTCTGGAAAAACCAACAAAACAGAATCGGATTCCGATGAGTATTGGAACGAAGTTAGTGAAGGCGATAGTGAAACATCGAGTGCTGAAGAAGGAAATGATAGGGGAAGTGATACTGCGAGTGCTTCGAGTCCTATTAATAAGAACGTGGAAAAAGATTTCGATGCTATTCAAGCGTCGAACGAAAAATCGGCGGAATGTTCGTCGACAACTAACTATAACGTGGGATTCGCTAAACTTCAAGATTACAAAGGATTAAGTGCATCGCAATGCAGTCTTAAGAGCGACTATGATAGCAGTGCTACTATGAGTGCGGATGAGGGACAAGGAAATTGTGATAACGAAAGAATGTCTTCATCGCCAGCGGTTAATCTTCCTCCGCGAGCCAATTCAGCGATGCCAGTATTTCCTCCATCAACCAATATTTACTATCAACACCACACTGTGGACAAACATGTTCGACCAGCCAGTCATGACGCAGCGTTTGCTGTCGATATGGTTAGCAAAGTTACGCATTCACCCAATGTTTTGCGTACATCTGATTCTATTAATATGAATGCCAGACAAAAAGTGCCGCCTTTTCTAATTAATCCGAACGCGCCATCAACTAATACTTCTCATAGTTCAATGGTTATTAGTAGAAACATGAACAAAGAGGAGCCAACATGTGTGCGGGATTTGATTTATCAGGCAATCGAAATGAGCCTTCAATCTCCATTAAAACCAATGCGCAATACTAGTGCGCCATCGCTCGAAAACAGCGGAAACACGAAACTAGAAAATCAAGAATTGATGAATTCGACATTTCCTATGCCTGTAATAAAGCGCGAGAACTTAATGGATATTAGTAAACAAGAAATCGCTAATAATCAAGAAAATATAGAGCAATCTCCAAGACTTTGCTTTAAAAATTCGGATTTACAACGACCAGAGGGTTTAGCCGTAATGGCTTCATATTCTCAACATTTAGCTGCTTCTCCTGGTCATCAGCCGCAACCTTTCGTTATTATTGAACCAGAAAGTTATGAAGTGCAGGATTTAAGCAAAAAAGATCGAAGAATGGATGCATACAGTCCATCACAAACATATAGTCCAACTTCAATGAAAGATAAAATAGCATCGATGCAGCGAAATGAATACATCTATAATTATAGTATACCGCCTGCCGCTCATTCCAATCAAAATCGCTCACAAGTTAGCGAACATATGTCGGAAATTAAAGATAATACGTATAGTTCTGGCAAACAATCGGAAATTATTAGGCAATCGAATTCAAATTACATGTTTCCCGAGAGACTGTCATCACAACAGACTGATATGCAATCATGCCATACATCGCCGAACCCTAATATGAATAAGCATTCGGTAACAAAAACGAATGATCCTCAGCCGCCACCACCGCCTCCTTTGATTGCATCTGCGAAACCGCAACTTTCCCAATCATTTTCTCAGATGTCACCAAAATTATCACATAGAGAAAAGTTAACGTCGGTTTCAGGTTCTGGTAGTGGCTCTATAACTCATGGAACACCTGTAACACCGCAGCAAGCATTTCCTTTTGGTCAAAATCGATACGAAGGTTTACTTCGGCAAATGCCACCAACACATCCAATACATAAAGAAGGCGGATCTATAACATTAGGCACGCCTTTAATCAGTGGTGGCTCAGCTGTTCCAATCGAATCATTGCGACGAAAAAATGAGGCAATGGTTTATGACGGTAATCGTCAAGAAATGATGGCCAGAGCTAATATGATGTATGACGCATCAAACGTTGAACAATATTATCGTCGATCATCGCCATCTGGTCATCATTCTTATCCATCAAATTTTCAGCAACAATCAAATTATCAGCCCATTCATCATCAAATAAACAAATCTTCATTTCACAAGGAATCGCAGTTAAGTTCAAAACAAATAATGATTGATTTTAATACTTCAAAGCAAATGTTAACGCGACGCGGAAGTAATTCGAGCGATAAAGATGTTCGTCCATCGACACCAGTTCACTGCCCAATCGAACCGCGAGATCGAGCATCGCATAGCGAGACGAAGCTGTGTTCACAGATAAGAATTTCGAATTACCCTAATTTTGCTCAAAATGTCAACAGTTCTGGACCAACAATTCAGCCGCCATTATATAATGAACGGATTTCTCATCGCGATAACCAATTGGTTGCCACCACAGAACCACATATGTCGATGAATTGGACTCCTCGTCATTCTCCTCAAAGCCCGAATTACATGTCTCGACAGAATGTGATTCACCAAATATATAATCCATCAAATATGAAACAATCAGTAATACAGGCGCCAAAATCCAATTCTCCGCGTGAATACAGAACAGAAGTGATAAGCCCTTTGACTCATTCTGGTATGAGAAGTTCGATGTCACCTCACGTCCAAACTTCTTTATATCCTCAGTCTCACGACGCTTTCACAACACTGGTTAATGCAGCGGCTGCTCAACAAAGTTTAGCAGTTCCTAATATGGATCGCAGAGGTTCATCTAATGTTTCTTGTCGTACAGATATGGCCGTTCGTTCTCAGTCCAAAGAAAAACAGAGTGTAGAAGGTTTGGAGAAATCGTTGATGGAAATGCATCAAAGACCGAGAGGTTATAACGATATGAGTAATCAAATGGATATGAATGCTGATTCCAGGAATAAATCGGAAGAAAAAATGCGAAATATGTCTGAGATGCAGGAAATGGAAGCGAAGTCGTATAACGTTGGTCAGCGGCCACATATACCCGGTCCTATTAATCAAGAGGAATACGCATATATGATGGAACATAGAGAACATAGAAGACGCATAGAGATTGAACCATATGGAGGATTAGATAGAAATCATTACAAACGATTGATTAATGAACATCAAAATACTCCTATATCTCAATCGAGTTTAAGATACTCTGGTACTCGCGAACCGTTTACTAGAGAGCAGTTTGAGAGAGAACTCAGACAACAAGATCCAAAACATTCGGTGAAAATAAAGCCAGAAGATAATAGTGAAATAACACATGAAGCGAGAGGAACCAATATATCTCATACACGAAATAAAATAAGTGAATTAGACAATGAAGCGTCACAATTGTTTTCGCAGTCATTTCAAAAAGATAATCCGAAAGTGATGAATCCTTCTCACGGATTTACTGCAGCAAATTTAATCGATGCGATTATAACTCGTCAAATCAATCAATCAACCGATTCTCCGACAGAGAAAATCGCAAATTCAGTGAGTTCGTCGTCGAATGTGGCTAATGTTTCGTCTAATAATACTTCTGATTCATTATTTCGATATCGAAACAATGATAAGGTTATGCAATCGCAATATTCTAATCGCGAAGAAATCGTTACTATACCCGATAGTCCTGATCCAGAAAAATCATATAATGCTAACGAACGACAGCAAACTTCAAACACGCAAAACTATTATTCCACTAAAAATATTACGCTCGGAGAACACATCGATACTATAATATCGAAGAATTTTAGTAATGACAACCGTTCACATAATTTACAACTGGAATCTAGAAATAGTCCTGTCGTCTATGGAATGCATTCAATTACTTCCGAGTCTAGGAATTCGATTCCTATTACCAGTTCTGGAATTTTAGAAGGAATCACTTCGACCGCTTGTTCTCTACCGTCGCAATCCGACACATCTGTCAGTTATTCTCCGCCGCACTCCAGTTGGAAATTGCGGAAAGCGCTTCAACAGGACAAAGAAATTAAAGAATCTGATGAACGACAAATTATTCGAATCGCTCAAAATGTGACGCCAAAGGAACATCGAATGTTTAACTCACCGGTTAAATGTTCGTCACCAACTTTGAGCCATTATAATGTCGAACCGATATCACCGCCATTACAAACAGAAAATAATCAAACGCCGATAAATTCATTTAATCCAATGCAAACGACTTGGACGCCGACCACCGGAATTCATAATGTCATGAACAATCGTCAATACTTCGCAGAAAACGCTGCTTCGTTATCGAATACAAGCTCATCTGCGAAACTATCTCAAACTCATACTGTGGCTCATACTTCAAACAGAATACAGTCTCAGTCGCAGATTAATTTATCGCCTTTGGATTATGTTAAAAATCGAATCGTGGAAGTAATGAGAACAACATCCGATGAAGAAGAAGGAAATAAGAGATTATCCACCGACACATCACATTCGTTTCAACATCCAAATGATAAATTAAACAGAGAAGAATCGGACGCAAAAGCGAACTTAATTTTAGATAATAGTGAGCGTATAGGAAGTTCTGACGATGAATCAAATAAAAATCAAATGAGTAACAAATTAGATAGAAATTCGACACCCAATTCTAATAAAAAGAGTGACAACATATCCTTATTTCCACGATCTCGTTCTTCGCCATCAAGCAGTTTAGCGAATCAAGACGATGACGACTCTAAAAATGAAGGACCACCACACAAGAAAACTCGAAAAAGTATTGATCAAGCTTTTACAGAAACTACGATCGTTACACCAGAGAGTTCAGATAATACACTAAATTCTGGAATTAGTGCCTCCAGTGATAAGATAACAAAAAAGGAGTTGGACTCTCAATCAGTTGGTTATGACGCTACTATGCCTCAGGGATCGCTTGACAATAGTTTAAATGGAACTAAACATAAAACGTTTGATACAAAAAATAAAGTGTCATCCACTGAATCTACAGAAACCGGTTTAAATGTTGAGAAATCAAATTGGGAAGTAAGCTCTGCCAGTCTTAGTGATACTTCATCTGATAAAGCCAGAGATTTAAAGCAATCGATATATCCTGATAGCCCTAATTCTCCGGGAGAAATGGTAATCGACGAGTCGATATCAAATTTGGCCACATCTTCATCGCCTGGCGATAAGTCAAATTCAGAATGTTCTCAGTCATCAACGGCACAATCGACATCAACACAACAAAGTCAAATAACCACTACAGAAACACCTTTTCTAAATAGCGTTAGTAATGATACAAACAGTACTTTTGCCAACAGTGAAAATAAAAAACTAATAACGTCTAGCAGTGAAAATGTGTCGTTAGATGTGCCACATCAGAGTCATTCAATCTCGTCTTCAATCGAGTTAAATAAAAATCTAGCGGCGAGTGCTTTAAGCTCTTCTAGTGCTTCAATAGAACAGTCAATACAGTCATCGAGCACAGCACACACCACAAGCACTGCACAGTCAAATCAGGTAAACAACGCCAAACGATCGGAACGACATTCACCCTCAATATCGGCAAATAACGTTTCCAGTACTAATGTATACAACTCTGGTGGCTGTACAGCAATGGTCTCAAACATTGATAATAGTTCACAATCTTCATCATCGACATCAGGTAGTAATATGATTGGTGGTCGGGATATTCGGGATAATCGGGATATAAGTACTAATAGAAATATGGTGGACACCCTTTCTGACAATTTTGCTTATACACAATTTACAGTTTCGAGTAGCGGTCAATCGACGCAACCAAACCCAACGATCACCGAATCAGTGCAACAAACACCACCAACTGCTACTGCTTTTACTATCCAGTCATCGGCCATCAGTGGAAGCGGTACGCCAACAATAACTACCAGCATTGCTACGGCACCACAATACGAGTCATTGTCAGACGATGAATAATATACAGAGTAGTAAAATTATATTATTGACAAATAGAGAAAAAATAATAAAAAATACAACATTAAAATGCTGTGATATTGTGTGACGATAATTTCAACTTTTCTAGTTTTCATCAATTTCTTCTCACTGCCGATTAAGTTCAAGCTAAGCTCACATCAAACATAGTGTACATTCAAATACAATTCTCATAAATGACTTTTCATACATTCAGTGCCTTTGCTGGCAGTCATATTATTTTATCTAAACATACGTCGAAATACGAAATTGTATGTTTGTAGAGCTCTTATGTATTATCCCTTCATATGTTTTTTTTGGAAAATTTTACTTTATCTGTTAGCAGTTATTTTAAACATTTCGATTGAAAAATGTTTTAAAGGTGCAATTGGTTTAATTTTCTTTCATATCAATCAAGTTTATTAGGTTATGGAATTATTAATTAATCAGCTCACTTGTATTTTATGTTTTAATGTGTATATAATTAATAGAAATTATCAAAAGTTATTATGTTATTGTTCTTTAGTCACTTTATTTTTCATCAACAAATAACTAATTTTTATCGCCTCCTTTTAGTGATGTCAAACCAGCTCTCATTATTTCGTCCACCAAAAGCAAATTGCAAGCTATCGTAGTGCTAATAAAGTAAAAATAAATTCTGTGTAAATAGAACTAAATTAGACATTAAAATAGGGTTACCAAGAATTAATTAATTGGCGCTTCACTCTATAGTTGTCAAATATTCCGAGATCTATAGGATTTATGACTTCGCCAGTGTTCAAATCGATTCCAACGCTTTGTTTTAATAAATTATATTCTTGCAACAATTTAATGATAACATCTTGTTGATCAAAACCAGAGTTAAACGCTAATGTTTTGGGAATAACCAGAAGTGCGTCAGCAAATGCCTGAATGCCGAGTTGAACCTTGCCTTTAATCTCCATTTTATAATTGACAAGTGCTGAATACAGCGCTATTTCGTAAGCACCAGCTCCTGGTACTAAGCATTTGTCTTCGATGGCATTTTTAATTGATCGCAACCCGTCATAGATCGCATCTTTAGCCTGAACTATTGAATACTTATTCGGACCTTTTATAAGAATAGTAACCGATAATGGATTTTTCAATTCCTCAACAAATGTATATTTTTCGTCGCCCAATGCGTGCTCATACACAACGCCAGCATAACCTAAACATTGCGGAGTTAAATCATCCAACGAATTCATTGGAAATCCACCACAAGCCAGACTAATGCGCTCCATATTTCTTCGCTTCGCTCTTCTCAGCGCAACGATTCCCGCTCTGGCCAATGCGTCCAATGATGTTGGATCTATACCTTGTTGATTGATTACAACAAAGTTCTTCTCTTTGTCATCTCCACAAACTTCGTTTTTTAAGGCAATGATTTTCTTTACTCTATCGTCGATAAACTTTCGCTCTGCTTCTACCAGTTTGTCGCGCTCTTCTGCAGACTTATAAAAGAATCCCGAATGAACGGTTCTGTAAAAGTGAAATTTTTAACTATCTTTAAATTTTAACATTTTTATGCATAATTCGCATTTACGCTAAGTTGATGAAAATTAAAGAATTATAATATTTAGTTTTACTCTGTCAGTAAGCGATTGGCAGAAGTTATTTTTAGTTTTGTCACAAAACATCTCTGCGTCAATATTACATATGTTTTTATATTATTTTATATGACTTACGTTTTTTCATACTCAAGAGATGAGTTACATGTAAGAATAAATGCATTCGTCACATGTTTCTTCATATCTGGATGTCGGGCTCCGTGATCTAAAACAAGACCTTTAATAAGCGTAGTTTCTTCGATCGACTTGTGTTGCATTTCTTGTATTTCAACCATGAAAAGATCAATTGGCTTATCTGGTTGTCTTATGGTCAAAATTGCGTCAACACATATCTCTGCTAAAAGATCAGCGAGTTTGCGATTAACTTTAGTCCTCAACGAAGTTCGAGAAACATCGAGCAATGTGTTTCTGTCGATATCTGTTTTATCCACTTTAATTGCGTCGAGCACTTCAAGCGCTTTCTTTCGAGCCAAGTCATAGCCATCGGTTATGATGCGCGGATGAACGCCCTATCAAGTGATAAGTAATCGTGAAATATCGTAACTTGAAAGTGGCTAAAATGGCTGTGAATCGGAAACTTACAAATAAGCCTTAATCTTAATAAAAAAAGCTAAAATTTGATATATATAGGAATATACATATTTTTTCCTAAAATTTCCAATAATAAATAAGTTAATAATGTTATTTCAAGTATTTTTGAATACAAAAATAAGTTGAATACATAAAAAAAACATTCAATATTGAGCTTTGACAATAATGAACATAACATCATTAAATTCCTGTAATTTTGAACTGAAAATCTTACAACTAGAGAAAAAAATCGGTAAATTTCATATAACGTATTATCGCACTATACTCGAACGTTCGAGTATGGCGAATATGGATGAATTTTTATCCCCAAACTTATTTTACTCGAACGTGCGAGTAAGGCATCAATTTTTATATGCTAAAAATCGCTTACTCACTCGAACACCAGTTTTAACAGTTTAGGAGCATTTAGCATAATGGTTGAACCAAACATATTTGTTATAAAATTCGTATAAATAAAAAAATTCACTTTACTCGAACGTTCGAGTAATGGTCCGATAATACGTTAATATACATAGTCGTAAAAATTATTTAACTTATATAAAATTTTTTGATGCTAAACATTTCCATGGAAATTCACATCAATAGCGATATTACACGCATTTAACTATAATGACATAATACCTCGTTCACAATTATTTCGGCCTGTTTTAAAAGTTCTCCAATAAGAAGTACTGTGGAAGTGGTTCCATCGCCGGTTTCATCGTTTTGAGCGGTCGACGCTTTCGCGATAAGAGAAGCGGTCGGATGTTGTATTTGCTTTGTATTATAAGTTAATAGCGCGTAAAACAAGTTTCATTCAATTAAATTTAATAAAACAAATAGAAATACAAATCGCTTACCATTTCGTGCAAAAGAACATTACCATCTTTGGTTATTTTGATATCTCCCGCACCACTCACTAGCCTTTATGTCAAAAAAAAAAATAGAAACACGTGCTATTAATTCGATCCTCAATTTTTCAATTATACGTCCAAATTTTAATCAAAAGAATATTTCAGGCAAACTCGACTTTAAAATTGCGTTACGGAAACATTTAAACGGGTAATAGAAAGCAGTCGATAACGTAATTAATTAAAATCAAATTAGCCTAAAATGTACGCACATTTTCATGGTTCCTTTTGGACCCAAATTCGTTCGTAAAACTTCTTGCAATCCCTTCGCTCCGCTAACATTAATAGCTAATGCCTGAGAGTGTCTGGCAATTTCGGCCTTTGGATTCAAAGAAGTGATCGCTGCCATTATTACCGATTTAAATCAAATACTGGAACAATCGTAAACAAACGTTAAATCGTAAATCCTACACAATAATAGGCTTACAATGCTTTTTTTGAACCTATGCGTTAGAGGTGTGTGTATATGCATATACCTATAAGGCTTACGATGGTTTGTAAGCGCAATCATATCCTCCCTTTAATTACTCGGTAGAGCTGTTCGCAAAAGTACACGTGATTTTAATGACTGTTGCGTTACACTGTTGAGCAGAAATCTTTTTGTGCGAAACTTTATTTTTCGCGTACATATTTCATATTTATTTAATCTCGTAAGAAAATCACGCGAACGTTAACTGTTTAGAAATTAGGAAATTATATTTTTGCAATAATTTGGTTTTGGATTCTATTGGGAACGAAAACTACGCATAAACTTAAGTTTTATTGAATACGCGAAAAAAACTTTTTTATACGAAATAAACAAATAGTACAAAGTATTGCAGTTTTTGTTTTTGTATGGCGATTAACAGTATATTCAACTTTAGTTGGTTTAATAGGTATTATCGCATTTCATTTATTTAATTTTTAATAATTCGTTATAAATATACGCGATTACCGAATCAAATCCGTTTATTCATATTTTTATAAAAACTCAAAATAATTGAATATAAAAATAATGGACAATAAATAATTGTAAACTATATCATACATCCATATATTATGCACACGTGTGACGTCATTACTATATATTTCAATAGTATGTCTGATTCTCTATTGATGTTGAAATACTAGACATCAATTATTTTGTGCATTTATATAAGTTATTAAACTATATTTTTTCCAATATTTAAATAATTAATCAGCGAAAACGTTATACATATTTGCATTTAAATCATTAAGCGAGTAATAATGGATTTTTTCCGATCAGATCGCAGTAACGGATCGAACTCGTCATCGCATAACTCGAACGCATTTCGTCCACAATTTCCGCGTTTCGATTTGAGCGCAATCACCGATACGTTGAACTCTGCGAATATAAGTTTGGCATCGAGTTTGGATGAGTTGCTGTCCATCGCTAGCATATCCAAAGAAATGGCGTGCGATAGTTGTGGTCACAAATTTTCATTGCTCACTAGAAAAGTATGTCTTAATTGTTTAATTATCATTTCGATTGACGTTATTTTGATTTTTAAACCATATTACGTCAAATATTCGTTTAGCGTTTTGCGTTATGATCTATAAAAATGATTTGAAGCACGAATGTCTAATGTTTGCTGAGTTTTGCATTTTAATTGTCGAATTTAGTCGTTAGGTAACCTAATCGTTCAGATATTCGTAACTTTTACGCGTAATAACGAATATTTTTATTGGATATACGGTTATGTTTAGATAATCTAATTCATTATAATCTTAGAATATATTGATTTTTAAATTCGCTAAATATTTTATCGATTTGTTGCTTTTTCTCTTTTTAAGGAATACAGAGAATTGTATTATTTATGAAACTTACAATTTGATATCGATTTTTTTTGGTTAGATTAAAAACTCTTTATCCGTAAATTTATCTGTAATTTTAACTGGCATTTCAATGTTAAACTATTATTTATTAGCTGAATTTTGTTATTTACGAGTTGTGATTATCTACATTTTTATTTTAGTTTGCATTTTCGCATTTATGGTTTTGACCATTGTTTGTCTGCTCGTCTGCAGTGCCTAACCTTCACCACCACAATATATGTTCTTAATTACAATTTTAAACTTAAGAATTTCCAATGAAGTTAATACAGTATAAGCCTTGCATATTAACTTATTAGCAGTTATATCGATGTGTTTCTTGTTTTTTATGGTAATTAATATCCTTGTTTGTTGAGATCTTAATATTTCATTAAATGTGCATATTAGTGATAGAATTACTAATCACATATCGTAGTAATGATTGATTATTAGCAGGTATTACCGTATGGTCTGTTGGGCTTCTTTCCATTGCTTATTATTTTTTTAATTTATTGAGAATTAAAAAACATATTTTAAGTCATGCGGCGCATTATGATCGCTACATATCTATTACAAATTTAATAGCATAACCGTATTGTTATTGGTTTAAAAATATGTTATGCTTACGTTAATCGTACGCTAAATATTTTTGGAATCAGATTTTGATATAACATTTATTGATTTTTTTAAATTTAAACAATCATCAATTTTTCTTAGTTTTGATTGAGGAATCTAATGTTAAATTGTAATCGATTTTAACAAATTTTGACGACATTGATCCTCAATATTTATTATGTTTCATTTAGTTAAAGAGCATTTAAAAAAAGATAAAAATTGGTTTTATTGTAATGAATTCAACTTATTTTTTAAATTTAGTTTAAAATTTTTAATTATCACCATTAAGTAATATTCAAAATATTTATAACATTAATACTAACTTTTCTCTCGTTTCTGTGCAGATAAATTATATGACATAAATCAATTGTTTATAATTCTATTCTAAGTTCTATTTGGTATTTAATTTCAATCATTTTTAACAAATCATACTATAAATAGTTAATGCAGCCAAAAAACGGTTGTTATCTTTTGAAATTAAAAACCAAATCGTTTAGAATAATAAACAATTGTTTCGTGTTGTTGAGTCGTATAGCGAATTAGCGTTTATTTTATCCATGTTTAGAATTCAGGTTATGTTTAAAAAAGTTCATATTTATTAAACTTAAAATAAATTGAAATGACTTTAGTCGCAGTGCCTAAAATTGATTTACTGACTACAAAATATAATATCCTGTACTTAGCGATATTAATCGTTTATATTTTTACGAAATTTTAGCAGTTTAGTGGAATTTTTTGATGTAAGAAACATTACTAGTTAGCAATGGAATATTTATGTAATTGAAAATCTGATTAACTGCGTATATAAGATTACTTTCATATATTATTTAATAGTTTTACTGCAAATAAGTTTTCCATATAAATTAGTTATTTATTAAAATTAACATCTCGTGATATCCTATGATTTATTGTGATTTTTAAATTCAAAGATTAAATGCAATATAAGTACTGTATGTAATGCTGGAGTGCTGTAGACAGCAATGCAATATACGAATTCATCAAATCCGGTATATAAATAGAATCATTAAATCATTACTCACGATAAGCATAATTATTCCAGTGTTGCACTAAATTAGTCATTCAATGGTTTTGTCATTGAATTGAGACTGTAATAAGTATCTTAACTAGTATTAAACCCGTCACTTCGTTCAAACAAAATGAATAAATATTCGTTTATAATTATTAATATATTTATTTATTTATACTGGCGATGTTAACAGTAGAGCTGCTCTAAAACGATACCGTATTATGTGATTTTGTGTAGAATTTTGTTAATAGTGTTATTATAATATGTTTGGACATAGACGTTGCAAAAATTTTAAAATCTAATAAAACAATTTATTTAATTTTTTTATACAAAATAGCCAATGGATAATATTCTGTAGTAATATTATAAATTAATAACAATTAAAACAAATAATATCCATGTAGTAAATCGATGAGGTTTTATTTGCTTTTAGAGAACCTTATAATTCACTCTATGATACACTTTTTTAAACGACAGCTCCATTATAGGTTGTGTTACAGTCTGTCCAGATTTCGATGTCTGGTGACTTGCTTTAAAGAATTTTCAAAATTCAAAGGAGTAGTAAAAATTTTAATTTTTGGCTTTCGGATTAAAATAAGTAAAAATTAAAATTATTTTCCTGAAGCCTTATACGAATAGCTTTCAAAACTGATCGAATTCGAAGGACAATGTTTTGAACTTTTTACAAAGAATTCTGAAATTAAAAAACTCATAAGTTATAGATATATTGGTTTTTCGAATTTCTCCCACCATTTACTTGACTAAGCTTATGAAGAATTTTAGAGTTTTGTCCGCCATAACTCTGCTTAGAGAGTGTATGAAAAAGATGATTGGAGTAAAAAACAAATTAATTGTGTGATTTTTAAGAGATTTCGCATTCAATTAAATTTTAGCAAAGTTAAAAATTAAATTAACATAAACTGTAACTAATATTTTAATGAATTTAATAATTTGTTATGATTCAATAGAGAACGTGCGTTGATTGCAATATGGACTTTTGCAATGCCTGCTTAAATAAAGCGAATTCAAGTGATCGTAAACATCACTGCAAAAGATGTACAGTTCTCAATACGGTTCCATTAGATCGAAACGCTTTGCTTAGTTTACGCGTTAGAGATTTAAGATGGTATCTCGCAGTTAAGCGTATTTCGTCCCAAAATTACAGAGTATGTTCACTCTTACTGTAACTATGAGTTATCGTGTTTTTAAATTAATTAGGAAAAGGCAGAACTGGTTGATTTAATAATGAATTCATTATCGCCTCAGAATGCGAGTTCAACGCGCGAATCTTATAGTCGCCCAAATGTATTCACCAATAGTACTAATGATTTAAATATAAACTCAATGGTAAACCAAATCTTAAACGCAAATACTGAATCAAATACAAACATAAGTGCAAACTTAGCTCATTCTTCGTACCCAAATCTGAATCAGACGAGCAATTCAGTTGCAAACTCGACTGATGAAATCAGTGACAATAGATTTAATATCGATGATCTCACTAATAGCGATCAACTTAACGATTTGAGTGTCAGGCAATTGAAACTAATTTTAACGCGAAATTTTATTGATTATCGAGGATGTGTGGAGAAAGAAGAATTATTAGTAAAAGCTCGTCGTCTTTGGATTGATCGACAAGAGAATAAGCAACAATGTAATTATTTTATTTATATGTGATTTTCCTTTATTTAATTAATTACCCGATAATTAGCAATATTTTTAAATTTTATACCATACTTTTGTTAACACAATATTTACAATTTTTCACTATTGAAAAAATTAGATATTTGTTAAACTGTAACATAGTCCACAATACTTTACACAGTCTTATAATGTTTTTTACCGATCAACTCGGTAATCGATTCTTACGGTAAAGATTGGTTAGTTTTTTAAGTTAAAATGCTTTTACTCCAACTGATATGCCCAATGTCTTTGTAAAATTTAATTTTTTAATTTTTCCATATCTTACTAACTCATAAAGATGTACCGTTATATCGCTTATAGTTAATTTTAAAATTTAATATTAGCAGCTGATGATGTTACAGACGCTAATATATGCAAAATATGTATGGAACTTACAATTGATTGCGTTTTACTGGAGTGCGGACATATGGTTACCTGCACTAATTGCGGAAAACGTTTAAACGAATGTAATTCGAAATTATTTTCCGCAATACCATTTAAATTATTTTGTTGATATTTGTATTAATAGGTCCGATATGCAGACAATATGTTGTGCGTGTTGTTCATATTTTCAAGGCCTGATAGATTGAAGCCTAATTAGAAGAAAACAATTATTTTTACGTAAGTTATTTAAGTTTGAATTTTATTATATTTCCAAATACATCGATCGCGAATATTTCGGAATCGTTACTAATCTGTTTAATTTTGACTATCTTTGTAGGTAACGTAAACGACTCACTAAATAAAATATTGTTATTAACTGGATCGCGATATTCAATCACTACAATTCCATACTTTGATTTAATTATATTATTAGATAGATATAAAATATCATTCGTCGAAATTTGAATAATGCCGTCATTAAGCCATTTGTGATGCGATAAAATATTTATTTCGGAACATAACCACCATTTTATTTGTTTAGAATTAATTGATTTTATTGTGAAAAATGAGTGAATACTACTGAAATCATTGGCCATAATGCCATACGTTGATGAGTGTCCCAGATCTAAAATGTGGCCGATTTCGTGAACACAAGCACCCAAAGTGGTTGAATAACAGTTCCACGCAAATCTATAATCATTTGTTAACACTAAATACTGTATATTATAATTCAATTATAATTGTTATTTTTGTGTATATAAGAATCTATATCTAGTAATAAAAAGTAAATTTTATAATTCTAACCGTTTTGCGCTCTGATTATTGAAATTATTGCTATCTATTAGTGTTTGGTCGCTAAATCTATGAATAATTTGATTGAGTTGTTGAGGCCACGTATAGAGATAAGCGGAACCTAACAAAGCGAGACCACCACCACCTAACGAAATGTGAGATTTAACGCTGTTATTTATGTCCCAATTGTTAGCGTTTTGTGTTTCACTTGAATATCTCGTGAACGAACAAAATACCACGTATTTATAATCTTGATTCGCTAATTGAGAGCACATTAATTGTTGAGCAACATTTTCCCACAAACCATTAGGTTCGAGACACCAAATTTTTTTATTCGAAAGTTTTAACTTAAATATGTTTACTATTGGGAAATTGTTTTTGTCGAGTTCCATGTTAAACGTTTTATGATTTGGTAAAGTTTGCGCAACAAAACACTGAATCATTAACATGTTTAAAGATAATCGCTTCATAGCACTACCGATAGAGTTATCTTCATCGAGAGGTGCTTGAAAGCGACCGCAATCGAATATATCACCGAATTCGTCTTCACAAAGCAAATAAACAATTTTGATACACTTTCTAGTTAATGACTGGTTATAAAATAGTTTTAAGTTAACTTCAGCCACTGTTTTATTACTACTTTCGACCCAAATTCTTACTTCGTTCACACTATTTTGCAGGTGAATTAAAATTTTAAATCTATTTCGAAAAACTGGCCAACAATTAGTGATATTATTAACGCAAATGTAAATTTGATTGGAATTGATTGAACAATTGATCGATCCTTTTAATAAAACTAATGAATATGAATATGTTCGAGACTTTTTAATATTAATTAAATTAATCATAATTGATCTTTAGTTTGTTCGTTAATTGATTGTTTCTTTTTATTGCTTAAGTGAGTGAGAAGTGAGTCCTTATTTTGTTCCGTAAGCCAATCTGGAAGAGGTTTTTGGAAATCTTTTGGCGCTTCTTTTCTATACGTCCAAATATCGTTTTCTAGCGTCGCTTCCAATCTCTTTCGTTTTCTTTCTAATTCACTATCGATCACTTTTTCCTGCGAACAATTAAAAAATAGTTAAATAATTATAAACTATAAACTAGTAAATTCATATAAAAGAATCGGCTGAATTCGGAATATGAAAAGCAGGATTTTTGCGGCTATTCCTCTCAATCCAGAGCGATGTTAAGCAGCGAGGAATAGTGGGATATAACGTACGAAACGTTACAACATTTCAATAAGTGTTGCACGGAATGAAAGTTTTTACCCGACTGAAGTGCGCATTCTTTTATACTGAATACTACTGTATAAAGGTTTTTTTAAATTTTTTTGCATTAAGCACTACCATATTAAGGTTACGAAAAAACTTTCATTCTGTGCAACACTGATTTCAATGCTTTTGGCGGAATAGCCGCAAAAACCCTCATGAAACGCATAATTCCGTATAAATTTTAATTTTTAATTCACATAAAATTTTAATCTGTTCAAAAATTAAAAATTTCATTTCTAAATTATTTAATAATTTAATTTTCAGTATTATATAATAAGCTAGTTATCCATACGAGTTTTAGACTAACAGTTGCTGTAATTTTTTTAAAAAAAATTAGCTCATATTACCAAAAACTCGTTGAGTTTGGTTCTTCTAAATTGCATACAATTGTCATAATCGGTTTTCCAATCACTGCAGTCAATCTGTTCACCATATATAAAATATTGATGAAATCTGGCTTTAATACCTAATTTAGAGTAAAAAATGTGTTAATTTAGTAATAATAGAAATTTATTCATACAAAAAAATAATGCGCTCTAATAACGCACATTAATTAAAATAATTAAAATAGCAATTGAATATATAATTTGGTAATAATTATAATTAACAGTACTGTATATTGTGTTTTGAATAAATGAATGAAAATGGCATACTTTTGCAATCGTTATATTCCTGTTTATACCATTCACATGGACGCATCTCAAATCAATAAAAACAATGATAATACAGTATACTGTAATTAATAATAACATGCATACCATCCACGCATTGGTTCCATAAGTGCGAAATGAATCGAATGAAATCTCTGATTCCGGCAAATCAGAATCACTCATAATTGATGTAATTATTATTAAAATTAATTTTAGTTAGCTATAAATAAATACAACTTAAAAACGATAAAGCGTAAGCATATAGGCTAACACATTGCAAGCATGGTTTTAGGTAAACATAAACAGGGAAAAATAAACATTTAGTAATTAACTTTTGTTAATACAGTAAAAGTTAAATTTATTTAAAATTATAAATATGGTCACTTGTTGTATTTTTGGAACCCTATCTGAACCCACTCATTTAAAATTAAACCCAAACAGAACTATTATTTATAACCCGAAACAAATTATTATTACATTAGTTTGTAATTCTGTAAACCTTTAAAACTAAAAAAACGTCTCAATTATGCAAACCATATGTTAAAAAGGGGTAAGATTAAGCGTTTGGTATCACTTATTTTCAACCGGATTAGGTACTTTATAGATCGCTGCGTCGGGAGAGACCGATATCAACAGAATCTAGCCAACGGATCAGGTCGAAAAATCGAATTTTCGAGTTTTAAACATTTCGGGTAAACCTTATTTATTGTATAAAAAGGGATTTTTAAGGTTCAAAATGTGCCAAAACTTGTTAAAAATTGACAAAATTCGGCAATTATGAACAAAGTTTGGATTAAAATTTCAGTGGCATATTCCACTATTTGTTGTAAAAAGGGATTTTCAGGCCCATAATAGACAACATTCTGGTTAAAATGACAAAATATAATTTAAAAATTAAGTTGAATATGCCGTATTATACTGTAAGGCTGAGAGATTTTTGGTGAGAGTAAAGAGTGATGTGATTCCAAAAAGTGTTTATTCGAGCGCCAGATAACCAGTTAGGGTTATCAACCAAATTTAATACGAGAGTTGCGATTAAATAAGTTAAGACTTTTACTTTAACTCAGCAAATGTTTATTAATTAAAGAATACTATTCATAATAAGAGTTACACAGTAAAAGGAGGAGAGTCCCAAACTCTCTCTGAAGTAAAAGAGTGCCCTCAGGCCTATATACGGGATGGGAACAGAGAATGATTTGCTTTTTGTCTTTTTGTGACGTTGATAGGCTTTGATAGTGCTAAATGAAAAAAATAAATAGTAAAAAGCTTTATGCATTGGCGTATCCAATTCGTTGTGTATTCGTTAAGATCGCAATAGCTTCAGCATAAACACTATGCGCACTCAGTCGCGTAAAGACAGAAAGCAAATCAATCTCTGGATGGGAAGGGCTTAATAAAAATGATTGTCTGAGTTGTAAGTTTTTAATTGGAAAGCACACGACTTATTGATTTTAAGAAAGCAGAGAATATTCTAGTATTGATTTTCTACTTATAAATCCTGGAATATGCGCTAAAGCTAATGTCAGATCCCAATGCGAAAAATATTGGCGTCAGCAGTCTGAGGGTTTATGAACTTCTCAGAGTAATCAATTAATCAATACTTTATAGGGTCAGTTTTGAGTTTTGCCTTTCAATACGTACACAGTGTAATTTATAACAAAATTCACAAAAAATTAATGGGAGCGAGAATAAGAAGTAATTACAGTCAGCCTAACAATAGCCGAATATTATGACCGTATCAGAGACCATATAAGCGTACTAGCTGATACTAACTTTACAAAGTCACATATTATGACCGTCTCCATCTCGTTTACTTATGAGATTAAAATATATTTATTAAATAACGGGTATGTGATACATATGGTGATACATATATAATAATTATAAAATCATAAAAGAATGCACATTTGTAAATCAATAAAATTAAAAACATTTCTTTAAAACATTGAGTTTACAGAGCTTTGTAATATGGAGGCAAATTATGATAGTTATATAAACATAAATTTTGTTTTTCTAAAGGAAACGTAAATTATATAAGGTATTTAAATGTTTATGATAAAACATTTATACATATAATAGAAATTATATAGTTATATATAATAATAATTATAGGTAATATTGTAATAACATAAGATATCCTTGTAATAACATAAGGATAAATAAGATTATAATTGGGATAAATATGATAATTGATAATAATAAATTATATAAAAACTGTCATTAAACGATAAAATATGTACCCGTTATAAGAAGTAAGTAAAGTTAGTGCTCACTAAAAGTGATTTAATATAGCGGAATGAACGACCAATTATGAATGATAGGAATGTTAAGGCATATTTAACGTCAGTTTGAATTAGTTGTGTGTCCAGTAAAGAGATATTCGAGAAATGATAAGCCAAATATAACTGCAATGAAATTATCCAAATAGAGAGCACGTTCTGTATTTGGAACAGTGAGATAAATTCCATAGCGGAACTCTCTGTTAGCCGGTGTCGGTGCAGGTATTCGATCAGTTGGTAATCCAGGTTTTTTGATCACTTCAATACTAATTTGCATAAATCCAAACATTTTGATAGCGAACAATATTTTTCTTGTTGTGATTTGGACGTAATCTGGTAAAAGGAGTTGAAGGAAATTATGACCAAATTTAAAGGCAA
Organism: Phthiracarus laevigatus; assembly: GCA_034700185.1. Classification (NCBI taxonomy): domain Eukaryota; kingdom Metazoa; phylum Arthropoda; class Arachnida; order Sarcoptiformes; family Phthiracaridae; genus Phthiracarus; species Phthiracarus laevigatus. Next base: position 43,795 of record JAQIXJ010000036.1, on the reverse strand, counting down.
AATCACATGTAATGCAGTGGTTAAAAACATATATTAAACTGTTTTTAAAAGGCATAATGTAGATTATGAAACACCATCTGTGTTGAAGAAATTTGAAACGATTGTTTATATAAGGAATTAGTCATCTAAAGTCCTTATATTTGTAGCGTATGTCAGAAAGAGTTTTAAAAAATAGCTTTGAAAATATATATGATTTATATCTGTTATATTTAATGCTATTTTCAATGATGCATAGCATTGTAGGGTGAAATACACTTTGGTTGAACGCTTTATATTGTTTAGTAGTTTTTATTGCAACCATCCATAGTAATGTCATGTTAACATTAATTTTTTCTTGTTCACTGATATTTAACAGAGTTTCAAAGTTAGATTTATCTAATTTAAGGTTGAAAATATTTTCCACTGCATTTCGAGTAGATGTGATTTTCGGGCATTCAAAGATGTAATGACTAGTGTCATCACATAAATTACAGTCACTACAGAGATTTGTGTTAGCATTAAAGCCCCGCTGTAATGTTTGAGCACAACACAAAGCATTAATAATAAAAAAAAGGTATGTGTCAATAAAACTAGGGGGTAGAGAGAAGACGTGGTAATAATTAATATGAGTATTATTAATATGACGTATTAAAAAATATATATGAGATGGTAGAGTAGCAGTAATTAATTGTGGTAGTAGTGAACTAATGTTAAATTTGATCCATATTTTCTTGAATAGTTTAATCTGAGATAATTTTCGATACCAAGTTTGTAGTTTTATTTCAGATAAGTCCATTATTTCTGATAAATTGGTGTATTGTTTTGTTATTGAGGATAATTTTTTGTTGAAAATTTTTGCCTCATTTGTTGTATTCTTAATGATGTTGACCATTGAAAAAATAATATGAGAATGTAGTAGTGTTTCCACATCAATTAACACTATACCGCCATAGTGTGTACTATTTGCTAGTTTATCTCTGGCTATCCAGGAGTAATTATGCCATAGAATTTTTTAGATGATTTTAGTTATAAAAGTTATTTGATTGCAATTGAGTATGACCCCCCTTTCTACATAGTAATTATTTTTTGATATTATCATGGAGTTAATGTACATAGCTTTATATCTAAGTGGTATGTATTTAATTTTTAGGGTTGATAGATTGAAATGTATGTTGTAAGTCATTAATAAAAGTATACCCGTTACGGGAAATACCACTTTTATTAAATATTATACCCAATATTTTAATTTTATCTGTGATCGAACCTAATACCGGGGAAGGAAATTTGGGTCGATTAAGTATAAAGATGGAAGTTTTATTTGGGTTTAAAGTTATTCCAGATATGTTTTGAAAAACTATTAAATTATATCATATGATATATGTCTCATTGTAGTTAAGTGAGACAACTACGCTATCATCAATAAATAATCGCAAGGGCATTTGTATATTTTCTAACGATTTGATAAGTGGATTTATGTCTAGTGCGAAGAGTATTGTAGACAACACACCCCTGTCGTACATTTAGAAAGAGTATATTTGCTGAAATGCCAGATGGCAATAATTTTGCAGGCTGTCATTACTTTCTTTGAGTACATAGAATCCAGAGGTATACCATTATATCTGATGAAATCAATGGTTTCTTCCTTAGAGTTCAAGTTGACTTTTAAAATTTTCTTAGTCATTTTACGGATTTGTTCAAAGAGAGCATTATCAGTTAATCCGTTGCAAATAGCATAATCAGTCATCATATACTGTAAGTTTTTAATGGATTTCTTGGGTTCGTATAGAGCTTTATATATTTTTTCTATTCTTGTTAGTTGTTTATAGTTAAATTTTGAGTAATCTTTGTCGCGATTAATACTAGAAAAACGTGGGTCTTGTTAAATACGTTGTTCAGCAGCTTTAATGTCGGCCTGTGATAATTCCGAATAATTTAATACTTCCGGTATAGTAGAGTCAAAAGTGATGGGAAGGTTTGAGTTGTTTTAGTATATGCAATCAGATTGCGAAATGGGGTTGTACTCGGTTGTGGAGGTTCATTATATCTATTGGTTAAAACACGTAGAAGTAGGTATTATAAGCTGTATGTTGGAGGGCGGAGTATCTTCTGAAGATGGGGAGGTTGGTTGATTAATATCAATTGTAAGATCTTGAGTAGAGAGTAAATTATGCTGCGAGTTAATGCCAATAGAGTCGTTAGAAATACTATGATTGCAGTTTATGAACAATTTCTTTGTCGGCAGTATTTGGTTGAGATTTTTGAGTGTTGTTATCTAACATGTTTATGACCACATTTTCAGAATTGTTTACTTCATGAAGTTGGATTAGATTCGGTTCTGAAAATTGTATGGGACCGTGTGGTGTTTGCGTTTGTTGTATATGTGGTTCATTTCTATCACAACATTCAAGCTTAATATGGCCCACTTTGTTGAAATTCCAGCAACGTTTAGGTGGATCCAAGTTAATTGTAACATCTACTAGTGTTTGCTCAATTGGGTCCATAGAAGAGGTACCGAGAGGTATATCATGCAGACGCTTACCATATTTAATGATAATTTGTATCAATCGAGATGAGATGGGAATGAAGAAATCTGAAACCTTTTGTGTTAGATGTGTAATTTTGATGATTTTTGCATAAGGAGTAAGAAATTCTTGTATAATACGATCAGTAATGCCTACTGAGATATTATCAATATGGATAGTATACACCCTTTCTTGATATGCAAACCATTTTATTAAGAGATTGTCAATATAAAAGTTATTATCCAATATTAATTTATTAATAATGATTTTGTCCTCCATATATAATGTTATTAATGATCCATTAATATTTATTCCAAATATTGGAAAAGTATTCGCATTTGAATATTCAATAATAGCTTTGATGTATTTGGTATGAGATATGACTCTAATCATACGTGTGCGTATAATATTCTCACGCGTTAGTAACTGTTGATTACGAAGCATAGCTAACCTGTCAAGAATTTGTGTCTTACCTTGACCTGGAACAAAACCATTTGCTTGATTCATGTTGACAAAACAATAAGATTTATATTAATAAAGTAACACACAATGGCGAAGTTTTTTCTGGTAAAAGAGGTAGTTAATTTATGCAGAAGCACGTTCTTAGATGACGCCGTAATTTATGATTAGAGACTGTTGAAAACTAAGAACTGAGTAAACTGAGTGATATAATAGTAGTGACAAATATAGAAATCTTCAATAAAAAATATAACTTTGATAATCATTGAAGTAAGATTGAACACACCAATAATACGAATAGTCACAAACATAATTACATACTTTAAAATTGTTTAAAGCCGTTGTTGTGCGGGTTCGTAATGACTTGAGGAGTGAAAAATGTTACTGTAATATTTTTGTGTTTAATAACTGTTAGCCTGTGGAACCAAAAAAATATTTATTGCTAAAACAAGTTCCAATACCAAAAACGCTATGCTTTGTTTACCTATAATCAGGAATGGGATTATTATGGCATGTTTAAGTGTAAATTATGGCATAATTATATACAAATTATGGCATCAGTTTTGGTACCTTTTTTATCAAATTGTGACATTAATTTAATAAATTATGCCATTTCGAGTAAAGATTTTACAAATTAGTGATAAGAAAATACTAATTGATTTGAAAAACTAGTATAATAGAAATACCCCATATTTTTCCAACATTTCAAAATTAGTGACAGTAAATACTTTATAGTGTATAGAATACTCAAAGTACACTCAAACCAATGTATCGCAGAGGTGGACCAGGGTAGCCCCCAAAATAATTCTCAAAAAGTTGACCACGACCGAAAAAATGAAAATATACAAAGATGCTTTTTGATGTTTTTTGGCCGATGGCAGAAAAATTGTCTTAAATTCGAATAGTTTGACACCGTTAAAATTTTGAAAAGTCCGAAAATGACCCCACCCCAGCTACGACCGATACGACACCTTAACTCTAACCGAATTCATTATAAGTACATAATTTTGATAGAAAACTAGATTTAACAATTAAAAACAATGATATTTACATGTTTTTTAAGAAAACTCAATGATAAAATCTTTTTTATAATCTTAATTTTTCATTTTGTCGCCTTTTCGTATGAATATTGAAATTATGGCAATTAATGGCATCAGAGTGTAATTAAGGAAAATCATGGCATTTTATGTATGGCATGCCATAAAAATCCCAACCTATAAACAAATATAACCTGCTTATAATTAATACAATTGAATTTCCGTATAGGTTTAAACCTTAGCCTTAAAAACACGGATCATGTTCGGGTCCTTTAAAAAATTAAGGTTTAGTTCAGGGTTTTCATTAGGACCCTCAAAAACCTGAAGATTGTTCATCTATAGCTTTAGGTACTTTAAGTATTGTAACGAAATTATTCAGTGTTAGTATATGAACGTATGGTTATCAAGGATATCTTAAATTATCTAATCAGAATATATAAATAACAAAATTTGTCTGTTTGTTTTGTCTGTTTGTTTTGTCTGTTTGATCCTTTATAGGCGCCTCCCCTGGGGGTCCCACCCCCTCGACACATATATTAATGGATTCAGCTTGAAAAGAGGAGTGCACATCCGGAGGTTTCAAGTTGATAGGACCCCTCTTGAAAAAATGTGAGTGGAAAAACTGATTCAATAGGACTATTTTCGACCCTCCCGAACGTAAACCCCACGACACCTATATCAATGGATTCAGCTCAAAGAGAGGAGGTCAAATAGGGGGTTTCGAGGGGGTGAGCACCCCATCATACAGGAGGGGTCCAAAAAATGATAAAAATACCCTTTAACACCTATATCATTCAACTCAGCTCAGAAAACGTAGTTAAATGAGGGATCACTCGAATGGGTGGGCAACCTATCATGAAAGTTCTATACATTAATAATTTATATAAATACTGATAACCCGTGCGAAGCACGGGCTGAAAACTAGTATAATATAATTAGCGAACTAGTTAAAAAGCGTACACATTTATAGTAGAATAACATCAACGCGCCCAACACAACAAACTATAAAAAAAACTTTAATTAAATATGTTTTTGTAACTTCCGTTTTTTAACACACCTAAACCTCCCTTAAAATAATTTTACCGAATCCCTCAGTAGAATGCATGTAATTTTTTGGCTTATATGCTAATATTACCGTTTGTGGAATTAAATATATAGATAAGCATATTATATTTTCTTGCTTAAAATAATGAAAATAAATATTTTGCGTATGATCCGCGGATTCGTCATTTATCATTAACCTTTTCCTCATTGAATGCGCAAATAACAAATGTCACTAATCCGCATCAGCAAAAATCGTTAACAATTTGAAACATCCGCATCTGCTTTTTTCGCATCCACTGCCAGCTTTTAACTAAACCTAAAAACTTATATTAACTCAGATATAAATTAAATGTGCAAAACTATAGTGGGATATGAGTTTTAAAGGATTTACAAGAGAATTGTGTTGCTTATTTCATTGAAAATGTAATAAGTAAACAAATTAAAATAAATATGTGAAACAGTATGTACACTGTTTAAATCTTTCACTCGTTTTTCAATTACCGACTTATTTATATATTTTCGTTTTCTATGTTATATATCTGATCCAAATATTAAGTTTAATTTAATATAAATTATGCCACAAATTAAGCTAACATATATTAAGAATTTTATGCTTATTCAAGAATTCATATATTAACTTTAATTAGATTATTAATTCAATCATACGATTGCGTTAAACAAATTTGTTAAAAGTAAATCATTAGCTTCGGTACTAATGAACTAATGTCTAACCATTTTTGGATACACTTTGCTTAACGCATTAGTAGTCATACGAAATGGCGCACAAAATCGTTTTCCGTTCATTAAAATTAATTTAGCTTACATAACAAACCAGAATTATAAATCGGAACTTTAAATCCAGTAAAATATAAATTCAATTTAAAAAGCTTAAATTTTAAGCTGGAAGCGAACAACATCTAATGATCTTCGATCAGATGGTTAGAGTGGAAATCAATGTACAGTGCAATACTCTCTACGCAATCACACTTTTTATAACGATATCATGTCGCGAAGTAATGTAAATTAGCTTTTAATGCATTAACTAATGCTTATAACCCGTATTATGCATTCAATGCTTAATACGATTTCATTGAGAAAGCCAATAAACATTGAATAATATTACAAACAAATCCATAAATGGGAAAGTATTGAACAAACGAGTTTTAGTTAGAAACCAGTTTTGGAAAACTACGAATATCTACTATGGGTTGTATTGAAACATGTTTGTTCGACTACTTTCCCATTTATGGATCTGTTCATTACATATTGCGTGTTATTTAATGGTTAAGCCTTCGTTTGCATTGAAGGTGTTATTCATTTGGTTTAATAGCACAGTTTTTTTCCGAATTTTCATCAGTTAACATCATATTTTTTAACTAACGCTTAACTGTTAATGTTTAACCAAATCAATAATTAGCCAGTTTTACCAATTTAGTTCACTATTTAGATATAATTTAAAAAACCTTAAACTACTATTAACTTCTGAAAAAAATGGTATGATTTACTATAAATATTTTTATAGTAATTTGATTAAAGTTTGATTATCAATCAAATTTGCAGTTAAAAAACGATTCGAATTCAAATGTGGATACATTGAGTCCAGCAAAACAAGGTCTGATTACTTTGTTTCTTATTTATTAGACTTATTTAATTATTTGGGTGTAAAGTTATTTGGGTTATTAGTTTTTAAGTGGAAAAAAGTTATATATTTCGCAAGTTATAATTTACAATTTTTTATCAATTGGTGTGAAAATTAAATTTTAATCACACCTGTTAATGTTATATTTTTATTTCATTATCTGATTTCGAGTATTTTAAAGTTTTTAAAACTTTATCGAAAGTTATTTTAAAGCAAATAAAATAATCTTAGTGAAGAATAACGAAGAAAAAACATTAACTATTAAATTTCATTTATAATATAATTTAAATTCAATCACTTTTAAATTATTAATTGAATTTCTAATATTAATATTCTTATTTATGGCGCAGAGGAATGGACTACATCTAGAAAAGTGGTTAACCATAAAACAAAACAAGTGGAAACTAGAGTTCAACGACAGATTGTGATGGAAGACGGAAAAGTGATTGCAGACAGTGGTCCACTCGTAACGTCAAAAACAAAGGAAGATCAGAAACAAGAAGAAACGGAGAACACTAATCACAAAAATATCGGCGACGTCGACGTTCCTCCGGGATATAAAGCACTTCCAGGCGCGAGTGTTGTCACCGAAAAAACGGAGACACATAATTCAATGCGCGAAGCAAAAGAAGAAAACATGCATTATCACGACGAAAGTCTCAGGGAATTAAGTGGTCTCGAGATTCATAAAAAGGCATTACAAGCGCCAAATCAATTAATCACTATTGACGCGGAAAATCAACCAATAATACCAAAAGGGAAACTTGTTCACTATTCAAGCAAATCGAATCGAATCAATGATACCGAAGAAGTTAAAGAAATATCTCGTTTGGGCAGAGATGGTAACATTACTACGGAAACAACTCGTACTCAACATCACGAAGAATTCGATGACGACGAAGTGCCAGAGGGTAACGCCGACAATGCATTACCAGAATCAACTGCGGAAACAACAAGAAAAATTGAATATTTAAAGGATTATGACGAAGGGTTTGATAATTTTCCCAATGCTATGCATAATAGAAACCCAAAGATTCGTGCGATTGATATCGACAGATCTCCACAGACCAGAGATATACATATTTCGAAAGAACAAGAGATCGGCACAACCAGGTTATACATTAATATTTTAAATCGATAATTAAACTTACCGTAGTTTTGTTATTATAGATGGTTAGACGACCACTTTGGTTCGGACGAGAGTGATATCGTGGAAACTTCAGACACTAGAGCCGGAAAGAAAGTGGTTAATGTCGAAATACCGGTTCGAGGATCGACACCAGCATCCGTTCGATCATCAACCTATCACTCGATGGAAAGATCAAAAGACTTAAAGTCAAGTACACAATCGAAACCGAGACACACGTCACCACAAAAATACACGTCAACCGCTACTTATTACGTCAAAGATTCTAGATCTCCGTCACCACGTTCTTCGCCGAATTATAGCGAATACTATATTAGTCGTCCAATTAGAGAAACGCAATATAAAGAAGATGCTTCAGTGCAGGCATCGCTATCTGATGAGGTGAGAGTTATGTCAAATCGCATTGCTTAACATCGCTTAAATGAAGCCGCTATTATTCTCAACCCTTAAAAGCGTTAAGATTACAGATTCTCAACCAAATAAAGTTACAGATGTGTAGGTCAACGAAATATTAATGTCTAATAAAGTTTAATTAATTGATTGCTATTAAAAATTATAATCTTTACTAAAAGTTTAAAAATTCTAATTATATCGTAAGCATAAGTTCTGTAAAAAACATAATTGACTATATAAGCTTATAAACTTAACTTATATCTTTGCATTCGATACTCACGATTACTAAAGCGCATTAAATTTTCTTTAAAAATGTAAACTTTAAATATATACAGTACAATATAACGTATACCGGTAGACAATTTCAAATTTTTGTATTAAAAATTCAAATGTTAAGGACAAAATTTTGGATATAATGTATTTAAAATAAATTTTCAATTTGTTGAACATAAATAGGAGGATACGGGCCAGAAAGATATAAGATCAACGAGTTATACAATGAGTGATCAGAGACAGAAACATCGTGTTATTGATAAATCTGATATAACTAGTTCTAAACCAGATAAAACTTTTTATTTCGGAGACGATAAGTACTATCGGCGAAACGACAAGAATACGTCGCAGGAATATCTAAATCAAAAAAATACTCAACAACAGCTAAGTTCAAACATTAGTAAAACAATTCATAATATTGAAAGAGAAAGAGAAACCAATGTTAAGGATAGTTATCAAACCAGCGCTAAGTGGAAGGAAGATGATTATGTATCTTCGAATGTTCAGACTAAGGTGTTGTCGTCTTACAACGATAAATTTGTAAATAATCTCAATTTTATTCGTTACAAATTAAAGCATGTTTTAGTAAAGCTTATACAGTAATGTGCATAAAATAGCATTTTGCTATCAAATATTTCTATACATTGTATATTGAATTAGAATCGAAACGTTTCGCCATCAACGGCTACCGAACCGCAGCAATATTGGGGAAGTCCTAAGTCGAAGCAAGTAGAATACATACATCACCCGATAATCGAAACCGATTCCTATCTATCGAATCGACGTTCTCCATCGAGTCGACAACGCAGTTACGAAACGTCTCTCTCTCCACCGCCACAATTCTCTTCATCCAGATATGATACTAGTTATACGGACAGAGATTACAAGTATAATTATTCTTCATCTCCTACTGTGCCTTCTCCGCCCTCATCACCATCGGGAGGCACCTGGACTAAGAGCAAGGCAAGGCAATTATCTCCGATATATCGCTCAACGACACCGGATTTCGATTTTCCTGAATTCAGTCCACTAACCAGTCCAATAGAAATAAAAAATGTAACCGATTCTTTCACTAATGGCAAATCCTATTATTCCAAATAATTTCTATAATTATCATCTCCACTAGCGTTAGACCGGTAAAACTCCAATTATATACTTTAACCAATTCTATTTAATTTTATCAAATAATTAGAAGTAATCGTTAATCAAATTTTAACTCATTATCTCTCGTCTCGACATACTTATAATCCGAGTATTTTTACCTTTTTCTAATTTAATTTTTATCACAATATTTAATTCAAGTTTATTATTTAATCTAACGTTAATAAGTAAAAATGACATATGGATCAGTGGATCACGTAATAACTTAATTTTATACTTTTGCGCACTTATCGAACTTAAAATTCTGTGAAATAATAAATTAAACTTTATTTAAATGTAAATCGCTATCACCAATCGATTTCTCCAAGAAATTTTGGATGCATTAATATTCTCTAGAATAAACTTTTGAATATACTTCGTTAGAATTCTAATTAAAAAATTGATGCTAAAAAGTGCCAAATCAGCTATCATTTAATTTATTGAGTTAAAGGTGTTGTTTCGCTGTTTTATACTTTAACAATTTTTTAAAAATTCAATGCCAATGTTAATATAAACTAATGCACAAAAAAATAATTAGTTATCTATTAAAAGCTGATTTGAGTTAAAACTAATGATATTTTTTAAAATTCCATTGTTAATGTTAAATTTTTTTTGTAACTGAAAGATAAGATTTCTAAAGTTTGCTTTTTTGTATTTATGATAAATTTGTTGTGTCAACTATTTAATTTTATTTTAATAAGTTGGAAAAATATTTTTTTTTAAAAAATGCTTTGAAAATTAGTTGCCTTAAAAAATAAAAACAAATGATTAGCATTTATTAACTATTAACTGATAAATGTTATTTATATATAAATTATAAGCGTTAACTAATTACCGGTACAAACAGACAATTTTCTTTTTATAACAAATTTATAATATTTTATAAAATATAATTCATTATTTAAAATTCGTACATAGAAAAAACTGGAGCGCTATTTTAGTTAGAACAATGAAAATTAAAATAGCGCTATAATCTTAGCTCCAAACATCAGCCGAAAATCTTCGCTGCGATTCCATACGTTTGAAGTACGCTTCAGCTTCTTGTTTAGTCTTATTGCCTTCGATTTCAATTGTGGCCAAAATAATTTCTTTAACCTCTCGCGCCATATTGCGAGCATCACTGAAAATTTAATCGAAATTTAGAGTTACCCCGACAGCTAATGCTAGTATAAAATTTTATGGAATACGTACCCGCATATATAAATGTGACCATTTTTTTCGCCGATAACGTCCCAGATTTCTTTCATATTCTCTTTCATTAAATGTTGAACATAAACTTTTTTGCCAGAGTCGCGCGAAAATGCGAGATACAATTTAGTTAATGTGCCATCTTTAACATAATTATCCAATTCTTCCTCATAGAGAAAATCTTCGGCCTTTTTCCTGCAGCCATAGTATAATATAGTGTCGCCCATCGGTTTGTTCTGCTGCTTCATTTGCCATCTTTCTTGGATGAAACCTCTATATGGTGCAAAACCAGTTCCAGGACCTATCATTATAATCGGAGTTAGAGATTTAGCCGGAAGACGAAATTGTGAGCGTCGAATAAAAATAGGCACTACTTCTTTGTGGCCATTTTCGCTGGGAATTTTCGCCTTTAGCCAAGTGGTCGCAACTCCCTTAACGGTACGTCCAGTATTTGTTTCATAATCGATTACAACACCAGTTATGTGAACCGAATCAGGATATAACTTCGGCGACGAAGATATAGAATAATAACGCACTTGAAGTCTGGGCAACAATTCGAGTAAATGGTCCAATGGTGGCTTAACCGACGCAAGATCCTCTAAAACATGAATAATACTTCGACAGTTTTTAATAATCCAATCGTGATAAAGTGCTTTTCCTTCTTCTGTTGAAGATCCCATAGATTTTAAAAACGTTTTTTGTTCCTCATCTTTTGCATACTCAGCGATCTCTTTCAAAACATGCGTTCGCGGAATGCTTGTGATGTCCACGTAATATAAAAGTGCGGTCCTGTACGAACACGGACACGGAAATGGATTCTTTTTTGAACTGTCTTCATCTAAATTTTTCAATGTAATCACTTTATCCAAATCAATATCAAGCAAACTGCCAAATTTTTCAACAATTGTTGAATCATTTTTCGGACAAACTGCGACATGATCTCCAGCCTCGTATCGTAGTTTCGAATCCGATATTTCGAACTCAATGTGCAAACACGATCGATCGCCTTTGTATAACTCCCTATTGACCTTAACAGGTGCCAAATAAGGATTTTTGGCGTCATATGGCGGCTTTTGATTCGAATAAGTATGGATACGAGCGGGCTCTCCAGTAAATACTTTCTCCTGATCGATGTCGTCGTGGCTGATCAGTTCGTATTGCCGTAAACTTACATCTTCTCCGCTTTGCAATCCAAACTGTTCGCAAACATCGGTCCAAAACTTTTCTTTCCACGTAATAAAATCTTCCTCGATATTGGCGTCGTCGTCGCCCAACCCAAGTTCGTGAATCCTTGTGGCACCCAATTCTTCCAGTCTTTTATCCAAATATATGCCCATAGAGTTGTAATGTTCGTACGTTTTATTTCCGAGCGCAAACACCGAGAATCGCAATCCAGTCAAATCTGAGCCACCATTTTGTAACCATTCGTAAAATTCCTGCGCATTATCAGTGGGATCTCCTTCGCCATACGTGGCCATACAAAATATTGCTATAGAGTTTTCGATCTCCGAAATCTTCGACAACTCTTCCATATCGCACTCTTCAGGATCGGAGACCATCGCTTTCATGCCATACCTGGTCGCTTCCTTCGCCAATCGGGCCGCGAATTCTTCGGCCGTTCCAGTTTGAGATCCATAAAAAACGACTATATTTCTTCCGCCAGATTTCATTTTACTAATAAAACCCGATTCGGATACACTCCGAGTCAATGTGGGTTCGATTGAAAATGTTTTAATGGAATTGGCATCGAAATCGGATGACTTCTTCTTTCGTAGAAACAGCCAATACGAACCCAAACCAATAAGACTCAAAACAATGGCGTAATCGAGTAAACTTAACATATTTAGATTTGCGGTGTGATCGACAACCGTTTGTTCCATTGTTGATTCCATTATAGACTAAAATCTGCACAAAATTATACAAAAACACAATTTTAAAACATTTTCTATAATTTTGATTAAACTTTTTAAACTTGAAAAACAGTTCAAATAATAAAAATAGTATTTTTTTAAAAGGATATGTACCAATATTTCCTGTCTAATTATGAGGATATTTGGCGGAACTTATTTAAATGTGAAACCAACCACAACCAGAAAAAACCGTACACTGGGTATTAAATACTGTAGAGCACAGTAGTTGTTATGCAAAGACATTTTAGCAGACACGTACGTAATCACTAGCGAGAAAAGCAAACCACTCCATAGCCTTGAAGTGCAAACATTACGTGTTATTACAATGGCTGGTATTATAATCTAACGCTTTCCTTAATTGAGTTTTTATTTTATTTGTCAAATCGTATAATTAACGTGCTTTCACTTTAATTTGAATGCATATGCATTCAAAATTAAGTGATATAAAAAAAAGAGTATAGAAAACTTATCGCACGAAACATAAATTTGTGAGATTTCAAAATTCAATATAAGTTTTAGGGAACAACTGCACTTCATTTATCAATGTTAGAATAAAAAACTAAAATGACTATCGCTTTAACGTATAAAAAAATACGGCAACTTTTTTCCTGCCGATATTTTCTAGTATACTCCGAATACATCTATAGTTTTCATTGGGTTTTCACTATTACTTGATTTGGTTCAAACATAAATGAATACTTACAAAATTTAAACGTCCAAATACACTAATTAAAAAACGAAACTAAGATATAATGTGGTCAAAAACCGGCGAAATTAATTAAATCGTGATGCATAGCGTATATAACACATTATGCGTTTTAAACATTCACTGATTCAATACGACTAAAATATTTGATCATATGATAGCTGTTTAGCAGTCTTATAGTTACCTTTATTGTGTACTAGTTGTACTAATAATTTATCAGTAGAGACAACAATTCCAGGGATTTCAAGTTTATTGAATGAGGAAAATATATTCAAATTTTTAACAACGATTTTTTCTCGTTTAAAAATTAAACTGAGAAAAACTCGTAATTTTTTAATATATCAATAAAAACGTGTAGTTGTTTTAATAAATAAATTATTATACTTTATTGAATTAAACTAAAATTACAAATATATTAAACGCATTTGTGAATATAATTTTTTATATCTGAACTCGTTGGCAAAAAAAATACTTTTAGAATATTCTATATTTGAATTGACCCAATATTAAGAAAAATTTATAAATTATCAAAAAATAACTAAGGACTTAACAATATTATATGAAAAGATAATACTATAAAGCATAGTTTGTGTTATCTTGCACTCACAACTAAAGGGTTTCCAATGAATTTGCGGTCTCTATTGACTATAGTGATATGAGAGCCATGGAAACATTATCAACACATGTTAGTAATATGCGCGCAATAGTGATTACGGAGTGATTTAATTAAATAGTGTGTTTTAAAATTTTGATTTACGAACTATATTATCTAAAAATTGAGACTTTAATTAAGCCTACAATAATTAATAAATTGAACTTATCTGAAGCCTACTGTATAAATCATTTTTATGATTGAAAATATAAATTTTAAGAAAGGTGAATTCTCTCTGTGAATAAGTTTTATTATGTATACCTTATTTCGAATTTATCTTAAATTAACTTTAAATCTCTACTGCACATTACTTAGAACAGTTGATCAGAGTGTCCCAAAGGGGGCTGGACTCTGAAATTAACATGAAATGAATTATAACTCCCATGAAAATCTGAAGTCAAAAAATGGCAATTTTTTCATGAAAATGTGACTTTTGCTGAAAAATCGAAAAGTTGTCGCTTAAATCCTATGAGTTCGACCCCCGGTCCCCTGAATTTTGAAAAAATCCGAAATGAGACCCCTCCAGACGTTCAAAGTCTGGGACACCATGCAGTTGATACATTGTAAGTAATAGTTTGGAGTCCAAACTTTGGACTTCACTAAAGCATTCAAGTCAACTAAATGGACTTAAACTATGGTTAATCTTAAATAAATCATCATTTAGTCTATAATTTTCAAACGAAAGTTTTAAATCAATTTTATATCAAATATCGAGAGATAAAATTTAATTACATTCAATTACGTTATTTAGTAAAAAATGAATTATTATTATTAAATTTAATCATAAAAATTGTGAATTTAAGGAATAAAACAAACATTACACACTATTATGTTTAGACAGCACAGAGTACAGTGCTGTACATGTAACTCACTCGTCAATGCCACTGTTATTAATCATTTTATTATTTAATAAGTGTTTTTAGTTGCGTCAACTAATGCGTGTTTAATCTAATCGGAGTTTACATCTATAAGTAATAAAAGCTAATAAACTCAAATTATTCATTTAGGGAATGTGTTTACTAATCGCTCATAAATTTATTGCGATTTGTTAGCCAATAATAGGAAACCTGCTTACACAACGCATAGTAGCTGACGATAGCGTCCGTTGTTGATTACGTTAGCTGAAAAAATAATTAACATTATTTAAATAGCTGGTGTCATCCAAATGATCACTGCCAGCTATTTACTGGATGTAACTTACGCAACTTAAAATTAATTAGGGATATGTTACATAGCGGAAGGCATATCTACGGGGTGTACCTGTGTGTGTCTGTCTGAAGGGGATTACTTTTAAACTTTCCAAAATTTTAAGGGGGATCAAACTACTAAGATTAAACGACAATTTTTTTGCCATCGAACAAAAGATATTTAATAAAATTTTCCCCTCCATTTTCCCCTCCATTTTCCCCTCACATCTATATTAAGTTTTAGTAAAGCTGCTAATGGTTTTGCGATGTTTAACCATTAGTTTGCGGTTTGAATCGGTTTTGTTTTGGTCTAAAAAACTAATTTTAAGAAAACTACTTTCAAACCATTACACCATTTACCTAAAAATAGTATGCAGCAAATTCAGAAAAAAGTAAATGAAGCGCTAATAACTAAATTTGTTTAAATATAATTGAAAATCATGTAAACGAAATGAAATGGTTAATGGTCTTAAAAATTTTCTTTTGAACTGGTTTACATAATTAATGATTTTGTTTTTAATGGTTGATTAATTTTTAGTATTGTTATGGTTTAAGTACGAAAAATTAAGGTTTGGTTTGTTTGTTAAAAGTCAAACAGTTAACACCTTTAAGTTTTAGTAAGCGCAGTCAAGTCGTACAACGTGTTACATTTGAGTGTATTTCGCCGAATTTTTTGAAACCACTTTTATTTGGTTGAGGACATCAAAAAATTTATGTTAGGAAAAAAATTTCTGTAGAGTTGAAAAGGAAGCTCGTGGAGGGCTTTCAAAGTTTGCACGTGAAAAAGTGGGAGTAAGATTAATCAAAACTTAAAAAATAAATAACATGTGATTGGGAGGGGTTAGAAATGCGGAAAAGGTCTTAAAAATTTAATTGTAATTTAGGAAAGCTAATTACGAAAAATTGGGGGTGTAGGTAGCCAGCTAGGGGGTGATCTGAAAACGGGCAAAACTTTGAAAATTAATTACAATTTAACGGGTGAGGGTAGAAAGGTAGAATTTTCATTAGAATTGTTGGCATAATTTATATTAATTATTTTAATTTAAAAATTTTTAGAAAATTATTCAGGAGGGGGTTAAAAGGGTGGGTGCAAAATTACTTAAAAAATTATATTATCGAAACCTGTAACCCCACACGCTATGTGGTATATCAAGCTGTTCGGGCGAAGGAGGGATTTCATTTAAACCTATAAACACCTCCATAGCACCTCCCTTTAAAGAAATAAAAAATATTTTTATTTGGAGGACATTATTTGAATAACGACTAAAGACCAGTGGCAATATTATATATTTTTCGATTTCCTCTACCAAATAAAAATGGTTTCAAAAAATTCGGATTACTACACTCAAAAACATTCCCTTGTGAGCTGTGCACTGATGAATTCTAGGGGATGGTTAACCTTGGACTAATTTGCAGCGAAAATTATCCCAGGAAGAAGAACAGGTATGGATACAGGTTGAAAGAATGCAGTGTGATTCAAGGCGGAATATACTTCATTGATTTTCGGGTAGTATTTTTATCATATATAAAATATTTTTAAAAAATTTTAAAATTGATGAATATTTTTAACTAGTACATTGCTTAAGTATTTTATGTTTCAATTTTAATGAAGTTTGCAATGTCCGTCAGATTGTTTCTGCTAAATCGTTTAACTAATTTCCTAAACTCTTAAATGTATTTATTATGATTACTCATTAATTTCATACAAATAACGCATTTTAATAATACATTAGATAAATCAGTTTTAATCTGTTCATATTATTTTTCTAACTTCTTGACAGGTCTTCAGAAATTTTCTACTATTTTAATTTGTCATACTTACTTTTATAAAAACTATAAGTTTATTTTTATCCGCAAATCTTTTATAACTGAAATTGCTATATAACTGAAAACTTATTTGAAAATAAAAACTAGAAATATTGTGAATTCTGCATAACGATATCCATTATTCTGAACACAATTGTTGTCTATACTGCAATCCTTTAACAACGAGTACTTAGTGTTTCATGATTTCTAGTTTTCACTACTTTAGACTAAGCAAAAGCGCACATAATCAGTAATTTTGAAAACATGTTTATAGCGCTTATGCATGTAAATAAAACATCAACTATTGATTTATACTATTATTAATTTAGTATAGTTATCACACACAGTTAGTTTTATAAACATGAGTTTTTAAAAAATTAGTGAACATAAAGTTATTGGTTTGTGTGATAGTAAAAAATGTAAATAAAATTGACATCAAACTATTAATTTAAGTGAACAAAATAACAAACAATTATTTTTGGAACATAAATTATGAATATAAAAGATTATTTATGCTGCAAAATATAGTATAAAAATTTATTATAACGAAAATCATTTTCGAATGTTTTTTAAATAATAAAACAGTGCGCATCAAAACATTTCTATCAACATTAGGTTTTAAAAACAGTAAGTTTATTAGAAATGTTTACAACATTTATTAAAAATAATAATATTTAAATTAGAAGATATACATAAAAATACAAAATTACTAAATTATAGTCAAAAAAACAAATATAAAAGTGTATCAAAATAACAACCCCTCATTGTACAGACCTGGTTAGAGATATATTAAGATCAACCAAACACAACGCACAGTGCATTTTATCTTGTAGATTTGTTTTACTTTAGATTACATTAGCATTAGTGCTTGAGTCTTCCCTTCACAGACTAAATAAAACATTATTTTTACATTACTATTTTGTACTTTAACTTTAGAAGTTTTTATAAGTTTTCGTTTAGAACTAAAATTCATTTTATAACCGTTTTTATAATTAGTTTGTGTCGTATTACGATTATTTGTATCAGTGATAAAACTATTATTTGTTAAATAAATACTTTGTTATTTCAATGTTCGCTTACGCTCCTTCGGTTAACTCTTCAACGAATACGTGGTAATTTTCCCTAACATACAACGGTTGGATTCGAGTGAATACGTAATCTAACTAAGAGGTAGTATAACTCCAGTTGAGTTAGCGCGAGTCTAAGGTTGACCAGTTGTCAACTGGTGGAACACCCACATTCTTCAATTATCGTCAGACGATAATCGGATTTATAGGTAGTTCTATAACCCCGTGTCTAACGTTACTAAAGGTCTTAAATAGTTTAAGGTAATCGTGCGCTCGTGTATCTGAGCTATTCGTGCGTATTCTGTTTCAAAAGAAATGAAACATTCAAACGACTTTAGAAACAAAATAATAACATTTATTAATGATTTTTAACATATTAGTTCCCAATTCTATTTGCAAATACTGCTTTTTGCTTATATATTGAAAATAAAAGTACACTATCATTAGACGAAAAATTCGCAAAATTTATTTGAACCAAAATTTTCATTTTAAAATACAGCGTTTTATCATCAAAAAATAAAAATATAGATTCATGTAAATATAATTATTTTTACAAAACAATTAAAGAAATGAATATTTCATATAAATTCAACAATAATGATGAATGTAGTATTTGTGTTGGGCATAATTTGCACGTTTCAAGTGACATATGTATTAATTGTAACTTATGCTGTAATTACATAAAACATAAAACAATATGTATATAGTTTGAAAGCTTAAAATTACCGGAATCGGTGAGTAAAATTCTTAAGCTAGTCGGATGATCGGTTAAATGGCAAATATGTGACTGAAGAAGATAGTAGAATATTTTCAAACGTAATTATTGTTTGAATAGTATTCTTTTGCTATAAATATAGTACTACTATATGCATACTAGTAAAGAAAGTGTAAAAATCTCGAGCGAACTCGCAGTATTGTTACACGCCAACATAGTTCAATATGAAAATAATAACAAAATAATCATAACTTTAGTCATAATAACTCAATTTTAAAATCCCTAACAATAGTTCATTATGTTTTCGTATGTATTTTTTATGTATGAATCACTCACTTGTATTCCTGCGCTCCATTAAAGCTATCGCATATTTTTTAAGTTAATAAATAATTTGATTTGATTTAATTAAGTGTACTCTTTATATGTTAACACTGTTTATTAATTAAACCGGTAAACAGTCATTTGTTTACCGTTAATTTGGTTTATTTACCGTTATTTAGTTTCGCTATTTATTTGGTTTGTTGACCGTTAGAATCGTTTATTTACCGGCAATCGCTTACTGGCGCATTGATTACCGGTGTATCGATTATTGTTTACTGGTGTCGGCATTACCGTACAGTCTGTAAAAGCGTTCACGTGAATATTGGTCGTGGTTATCGTATCTATCGTCACATTCGGAAGCTAACGTAAGATTTCAGTGGTGCCAGAAGAGCGTGCACCCCTCTTCTGCACACAACAGTATGAGACTTAATTGATGCAACAAATATTTTATTTATTATAAAAGTTACATATAATGAAATTTATTTTTTTACTGATAATATAATATACAATAAACCTTTTTGTATTTCTAATTTAAAATTTTGTCAGTTTAAAAAAGTTACAATTAGCATGTTTTGCAATTTGATTATTAAGAAAGTTATTTCGAGTTCGATATTTTAATGAAAAAATCAAATTTTAAATTTTTAAAAAAATAAAATTTCTACATTAGATAACTCTAAAAAACAATATAGAGTCGATTGGAATAAATATATTAAAACTTGAATCATTATTTAAAGTTTTTAATGTAATTCCAGTTGCCTATCAAAACTTTTATAGATTGTTAAAAACAAATATGTAATTAAGTGTTGTCTATGTATTTTTTGTTGTCTAAATAAAGCGCTAAACCATCAGTGAATTTTCGTTCTACTTTTTTCAGTCACGTCCTCGTCGTTAAATGACTGCATTACAGTCGGTTAAGAGTTTTCGGATGTGCTTTCAAAATTTTTGCTCTCAAATCAATGGGTTTTGTTTGTTGCGCTAATATGGCGTTTAGACAGAAGGCTGAGCCTAAGCATAAAGTTAAGCAAAAATCTTTCATTTCTAAACTAAACTAATCTATACGTTACTCCAATTAATAGGAGGTTGATGTAAAAAATAATTGTTATCTTTTGCTACAAATTTCCAGATACCATATCTTTTGTAGAATGAATTATATTATAAATTGGTAAATCGAAAGAATTTATAACAGAAAAATATCCACTGACTTTAAAATTGTCATTTTATTCTAACTAATATTTATTATTCATTTAGAAATAAAATTGTAATTTTAAAAATGCCCAAAATTTTTATGAATTTTTGTTCTCATATTTGTATTATTTGTCGGGTTTTGGTCGGGTTTTGTACTAATAATTTTTGAAACCCGACCGTCAAGGTTATATCCGAACCCGACCTGACATTTCTACTAATTATACTTATCCGTACTTTGGTGTACTATAGTGTTTGCACTTTAAAATTGTGAACTATTAGATCTTTTAGAAACTTTATAGTATTAATTTTATATTATGTTTCCTATAAATTCCTGTTTATCCAATTCTTTCTAAATAATACCTTTCAATGTTTATTTCTATATTAAACCTTTTTCGAATATACCTATACAATCTGTACTTAAAACCGCGATAATATTCAACTTAAATAAATTTTACGAGTGTCGCGATAACCTATATTTAAATCCGATAAACAAACAGTAAGATACGTTGAAATAGAAAAATACTTTTGATAAATAAAAAAATTCATAACATTTAACGATAAATTTATGGTATTTTTGAATGTAAAATAACATTTATATTCAAAAACAAATTTTTAACCAAACTCCGAAGCAATTCCATTAAAAACAAGAGGGCTTCACATTGTTTTATAGGTTAATTCATACTTATGTTACGAATATATTAGATTTTAAGCACATGATGGCATAATGCCGATTTTCTATATTAGTATTAAATTGCGAACACAGAGAGACAGACAATGATCAAATGCATACTCTATTAGAAAGTGAGCTAAAAGTTTCGATTAACGAAAACTACAATACAATCCATTTCCAATCAAAAAATTAATAATTACTCTTTTTCTATCATTTTAAACGTATTTTGGATGATGCTATTTTCCTGGCATTATTGTTGGCGCGTTTTTTTGAAAGTCGTTAAACTATTTTTGCATACAATTTAAAACTTATTGTTGTCTATATGAATAAAAAACAGTTTGTTCTCTGTATAATAATTAATGTCTTATTTTATTTTATCTTAAATTTAGTAAAGTTTTTATAGGTTTAGTATGTTTGGTAGGTTTGGAAAGTTTGGAAATTTTGGTAAGATCGTTTGAATTGGTAGGTTTGGGAGGTTTTGGGAGGTTCGGTATATTTGATAGGTTTGATTGGTTTGATTGGTTTGATAGGTTCGGTAGGAGTGATAGGTTTGGTAAGGTATGACGGTTTGGTAGGTTTTGTAGGTTAGGTTGGAATATAAAGTTTAAATAATATAAAAAATCTACATTTTGCTAATTTTCTAATTTTATGTACCGGTATATGCATGGAGATTTGATTGTTATTTTCTTATTTTATAACGTAAATAAATTTTGTATTGTCACAAAAAAAACTCGCCAACAATACTTCCGGGAAAGTATACAATACCCAGTATTTTTTCAAACTAAAGGAGTTTAAAATACAATTTCAAACTATAATGCAATTTTAGATTTCCTAAAAATTAATCAAAATTGGAAACGAAACAGAATGGAAGAAATTTCAGCAGAAGGGGTTTCTGCACAGGAGTTATTTGTTACTTGGCTATAGAACATGACGTTTTGAGTCATGTGACTATTTGTTATTATAGGAAATAACACTAAGAAATCGTTGCTTATAGTTCAGTACTATAATAAAATAACAGCTTACGTTTTCCAGTAAACCCATAAAACTAGTATTTATACATATAGCTGCTTATACTTAGTCGATCTTGTTCTATAGCCAAGCAACAAATAACTCCTGTGCACAACAACGTCGTCAACAATACAAGATTTTTTAATTTGTTATTCGTGTTCATAACAGATGTCGTTAGGTTTTACTGTATTGCATATTCATTGATTAATATAACCATATTATTGATGATGAGTGTTGTGATGAATGGTATAAGCGTATGAATACTATCTATTCAATTGTTTTATTACCATATATTATAATTATCACATATTTATATAGATTTTTATAAATAAATCCTAACATTTGTTAATAAGGTATAAAAATCGAATAAATATGAGTATAAAAACAGTTAATGTAAATAATTCATCGAAAATCACGCTTAATTTACACGTAAGTTAGCCATGAGTTTTGTATTGATATGAATAACAGTTATTGATTTTGGTATATCTATAATCGATTTAATTTCCATAATTCATAGACAATGAAAGCTCACACGGTTTTAGTGGAAAGATTGCGAAAATCATTGTATTACGGGTCGAGTTGTGGGAAACATGACATCGATTACCCATCAATGCCTCTCACACAACGTATGTTAACATACAATAACTAGTTTACAGTATTACAGAATATTATTGTTGACAACAACAATATCCAATCAATTATTACTGCAACTAAATGTCTAAAATTTAAACATGACAATTAATTTTGTTAGTTTTTAATATAGCATATTGTATACAATTGAACGTAAAAATAATAGAATTTTTTCAACAATAGTTGCGATATGTTATACTGTAGAACCGAAAATGCTATCAATTTTTACCGATAATGATAATTTATCAGTTTTGTGATTTAAGACATGCAGAATTTTAATAATAGTGGATAGTAAATCGTTGTAAAAGAAAGTATCACAAAGAAAATTTGGTAGATATATATCACATGTGCTTTTCTAAAGCGTGCTTATTGTGAAAAATGTTATAATTTAGCTTTTATGTTAACGTTTTGATCTTTAGAACTTAAAGTCAAAATTAACAATAGCGTTCAAAAGTTACTCAAATTTCCATTTTCCTTTTTGAATGCTTACAAAATTCCCATTAACTATGTAATGAAATTTAATTTTAAATTGAGGTGTTTGTTTAGCATTTTATTGTTTAAATAACTACGTCGGCTTTACTTATACATTAAATTAAATTTATCTAATTTTGTGATTACAGTTAGCGTTGAAATGTTTGAGAAAACAGTATCGTCAGGTACTAAAGGTACGTTAGTTAACATGTATAAATATAATTGAAATTATAATCAAAATGCAATAATAATGAATTGAAAGGATTGGACGTGTTTGATATGAACTTCGCATCTCGTGTTGCGCGCAAAGCATGTATTTCTCCCACTTCTCTAATGATGGCAATGATATATCTTCAACGACTAAAACGAAAAAATCCGGAATATTTACGCAGAGTATCGCCATGTGATTTGTTTCTCGTTTCAATTGTAAGCACAAACCGAATACTTTCGATATTTTAATATTTAAATGTCGCTAATAATCATACAGATGATTGCATCGAAGTTTTTATACGACGACGGAGAGGAGGATGAGGTTTTCAATGACGAGTGGGCGTCTTCGTACGGAATCAATGTCAAAGATCTGAATCGTTTGGAACGCGAATTCTTGACCGCAATTGAGTGGAACTGTTTTGTCGATTCGATTACGTTTATGAAGCATTTGTCAAATCTGGAGGCATTTATTTCGTTACACCAATACGCGAAACGTGGTTCAAATGGTATGACTTATAACGAACTGTTGTCGTTATTTAATCACTCTTCGAATCGAAATCCGAGAGACAAGTTATTGTGGTCATCGTTAATCGCTATGATTGCTAAAGTATTTCTTATATCATCGGTCGCTTACATTTCCTCGATTGCGATAGCGGTTGCGATGTCGGTAACAATTGCGCGAATATCTCAGGAAAATACTCGAACCATAGCACACATATCGAACAATAGCACCATTTTTTGCAACGAAACGGGGCTCTATAGAGCGGTTTTGTTTGAAAAAAGCGTGCAAAAGCAAACCGATATTCCAGTAAACTATAGAGCAGAACAAATACCGTTAATTAAAAGTATTGACCACAAGAATATAAACGAACGAATATTAAGTTACCAGCTTTACTCCGAACCCACTATTTTGGATTCGATGGTTCACAATATTATGCCCAATGGCTATCAATCGTTTAAATATATTTATAAATATTAATCAAATGCTTATTTTTTATTTTAATGATCAAATATAATGTAAATCATGAATACATAAATAATTTAGTTATTGAATTGTTGTAATGCAGTTTTGACTCTATCAAATAAAGTCGTGTCGTTAGTTGTCAGTAATTGTTGTAAAAGTTTTTGAACACCCATTTCTTTTAGTTTGTCCTGTCTATTGCTAAATCCTTCTTCTTCGCTCCAAATAAGATTCGATATACAAAATGTGGCCGCAATTTGTAATTTAACGTTTGAATGCATCATAAAACTCGTTAACTTTTTTAGCACATCTTCGTTGGACATTATGAAATCTTTAGCGGAATCGCCATCTGCTATGTTCGCTAATATACAAAGCGCTTGTTCCTTAACCTATTATACAGAAATGGCAACCGTATACAATGAATACATGTATAATAAATTTTATGATTCATTTACCTCATAATTATGATCGCCGTCGAGTATTAGTACAATAGCTTGCATTATTTGCTTGCCGTGAAGGCTCATTATATGATCGATATGCTGATCATAGAACAAGAGCGATCGCTATAAAATGCTCATTTTGTTTTAATGAATTCAAACTTAAAATTTTTTTATGATCGATACATGGGTGTGTTCCATACGGGACTAAGGCTAAGGGTGACTAACTCCCTCTAAGAAAATTCAAAGAGTTGACCACAACCGAAATTGTGAAATTTCACGAATAGAAAAGAATTGAAAATTTTCAAATTTATGAAGGAGTAAAAAAATTATTGAATTTTTATAGTTTTCATGCCTCGAAAGTAAGCATCGATTACACTGGCAATCAGTCGCGAACAACTATGGGCCGAATAACCCTAAACATATTTAGTTACTCAACGTGTAAAACCCATCACTACGGCTTACGCTATGAACTATATTGAGGTACCCCTACGCTTACGCATCAGATTCTGTGATACCCAATATTCATAATCAAATCCGAGCTAAATATTGCCAAATTAGCTAAATCCCAGTAATCGAACGGATAAATTACATACATATACAGTATATGTTCAAATTCGTTAAATCAGAATGAGCGAAGAATAATTGAAACTTACGGGTTTATTCGATAGCAAATTTCTTAAAAGACCCAATGTTTTCATAAGTGTATTAACGTCGGGATCATTTAATAGACGAAATATTTGATCGGTTCCCAACGAACTTAGAATTTGTGATTTGACGTTCTGATCGGCTTGAAATGCCATATTCATTAGAGCCCAAACTCCATTCAACCTGAGAGATGCGTCATCCCTACGCGTCAATTCGCATAACAAATCAACGGCTCCGCGATCTAAAAAATGCTAAAATCGTTTTTTATTAATATGAATGCTATCGAATTAATCGAATGATAAGATTACTTGTTTGCTGGGAGAAAATTCGAGAAGAAGATTACATAAAGTACTTGAGGCAACGCTAAGAATTTCGTCAGAAGCGTTGTGCAATAAATTTCGTAATGGAACCCATACGGCGTGATCTTGAAATGTTGTTCGTAACTGTTGAACAGATCGCGAAAGACTATGAAGGCATTGCAAGGCAGACAAACGAATTTTAATATTTGGATCGGAAAGTCCGCTCACAACGTGATCCATCAGATAATCGGTTTCAATGATTTTCTTTCGAATATCTTCGTCATTAGCGCCTAATGAAGCGAATGCCTTAAACGCTGCCTGTTTCATGTCTTGAGTTAATGCCACTTCTTGTTCCAATTTTTTAACAGTTGCTGGAGTGACCGGATGTGCACCAAAAGATTCTCCATAACCAAATAAATTCGAACAATTTGACTGATATTTTAATAATTCCGCTAAAGTAGGTATCATATGGTCACAAATACTAGCAGTTTGCTGTAGATTAGTATCGATTTCAGTGAGATAAGCGAGTGTGTCGGCGGCCACAGCACGTATCGTCGCTTCTTTGTCTTTTTTACACATTCTCACTAACGTTGGCAATGTTACGAAAATGATTCGTTTGTCATCGGCTTGAAGTGCGTTCGATCGATATATATATGTCATGCATTTCGCACCAATTAATTGCATTTCATCCGTTTTTTCTTGACTCATATTGGATGTGAGGATATCTGGAATCGTCTTTCCATCACAATTTTCGTTCACAACAATTGAAGCAACCGTTTCGTTCTGATGGCATATCTGCGCCAACCAATTCAGTGCTGCCATTTCCACTTTATATGGATTATTAGTTAATAAACTGGCGATTATTGGTATCGCACCGTAATTGTTAAATAGATTCTGATGTTCCGCAGTCTGAACATAAATACAATACAAAAAGCTTTGAATATGAATGAATGAATGAATGCTTTGCAAAATACCTGACACGCAGAAGCCATTATGTTTGCCACACATTCCTTATATATTAATGGCTGCTTTAATGTGGCCAATGATAATAGATGTGGTATTATTGAGGAACAATTTTCGTTACTATATATCACACCGATTGGTGCGAGCGGTGACTTGAAAATAGATCGCAAGCATCGAAGACATGCCTCGACGTACGACCGATTCGAGCTCTTAGTGCCCGATATAACGATGGGAACCACTCCTGCGTCGATCAATAACTTCAAATGGTCTTCAGTTCCCTTTGCGAGACTCGCTAATGTGAGCACTGTTTCTCTTTTAAGTTCGTCATTATTGTCGTCAATGGATAATATCTGTATAAGTCGCGGAATAACACCCAATTCTATTATTAATCCTTTTTGGCGATTACTTCCAATCACTAGATTCTTCATATATCTGTCATAGTTGTATATGAAAGTAATGTTACAATAATAATAATAATAAGCTTAATAATAATGAATTACATGATGGCTTCTAAACATTTGTTTAAGTCGTTTGAATATAAATCGTCGAATGAATCGCTACTTGTGTCCAAATCCTAATCATATTATAATAATAGTTATTGTGATATATTTATGGTCCATTAAATATTATTGAAATGATAATACCATTAAAGGTTGCAATATAGAAACCATTATTCAATGTATAATCTAAATAAATATAAAATGATATAAAAAATGTTAATTTAAAAACAGTTTGTTTTTAATCAAACAAAAGAAAACAAACAGGTATTTGTGTTTGACTGTACTGGTAGTAAATATTCATTCATGCACAGCTCACAGTCATATGCTGTATCTTATTCTATATAGAATTTATCATCAATCTATATAAAAAACGTAATTTGTCTGTTTGTGAACACCTTTAAAGGCTTCTCCCCAGAGGATTCCACCACCTCGACACTTATAGCAATGGATTCATCTAGAAAAGATGAGTTCAAGTAAAGGGGATTCGAATTGGTGAGACCCCTACTGAAAAATGGGGGGTATTGTTGCATTCGCATTATAAGCGCTTCTTTTGAGCGTCCACTAACTCTACACCTACATCAATGAATTCAGCTTAAAGAGAGAGGAGTGCAAGTAAAGAGCTTTCGAGGTGTTCGGCACCACCTCATACAGGAGGGGTCAAAAAAATAAAATACCCTCCACACCCTAGATCAAAACCTTGATCTGATCGCCCGCCAAAGGCGGGTTTTATAAAATCTATTCATATTGCATAAGTATACGTGTAACTGATAAATGTAACTGTTTTTAGTCTTAAATTACAAAAATTTGTGGAAAAACCTTAGAATTTATTCAAAAGCTAGAGGAGAGCGGATGGTGGGAGTGGATGAATGAGGAGGTAGGGAATAGAAGGGTGGAGGAGGAATAGGGAACATTTAAAATAGTTAAGCCCTGAATTTTTTTCAGTATATTGAAAAAATAATTAAAATAAATAAATAATAGCTTAGAAATTTTGGAAATCGTGTTCATACAAACAATTTTAGTTCTATTCATATCTCTCTAAGTTTTTTTACTAAAATTGTAACTTTCATTTAATTTATAATCTTGTACCGACTTCACATTATACTAACTATTAATAAAAAAGTTATAACAAACTTTAATCAAAATTCTCATTCTCTTTTAATAATCTCATAATTACACGTTATATTTATAATATCTGGAATTAATCCTTAACAGTACCTGATTGAAGATTTACCAGATTTTTTAATTATACAATAATTATCTTAATTTATTAAATTAATTAAAAAATAATTTTTTTTGAAAGCTTTTATACAATAATAGCTCAGTATAATACTAGAGTAAATTATTAGTTTATTGGAATCATACAATAGTACAGTTGCGACATCAAATGTGGATGAAATGTGCAGAACATTATTGATTTGGTTGAATCAGAATCGCTGTCTCGCGAGTCTTAACTTTTTCGGAAATCCTATTTTTTATTAAAATCTAAAACCTTCGGAGTTTAAAATTAATGTATTAAAATAGCTAATTAAACTAGCAATTAAAAATAAACTAATATTAATTTCCGAAAATACCGAAATATTTCGAAATTTAAATTTTCCGAACTTTCTGATTTTTTTCGAAAAATTCTATTTAGAGAAAAATTATAGGTAAAATTTAATGAGTTTTATGAAGTTTCCGTGGAAAAATCGTTTTTTTTTTGTAAAAGATTTGTCAAGCGACTAAAAAATTATCACTTAAATACGATAAGTTTTACTCCTCTAATTTTTTGGAATATTATAAATATTCAAAAATATCAGATCAAAAATATGGTATGAGTTTTAAGATAATTTTATTCGAAATATCCAAATGCTTCCGAAAATTATTCCAAAAAAATTTATTTTTTTGTCCCAAATTACGACTGAAATTTTGATGTTTCAGTTCCGAAAAAGTCTTTTCGTGACTTTATTATGTTACGAAGTATTACTATATAATTTTTATCGTCGAAATCAATTTGATTGTATAGTAATTAGTATAACTTAGTAAACATATAGTTTTAATTGTCTTTATTGTTAAAACGTCAATGTTAACCTATAAGTTCAAGGCTTCTTTATTTTCTATTCATAATTATTTAGAAAATTTTCATATTATTCTTTATTTTTGTTTCGAAATTATTTCGCATGAAATTCTATAAAAATGATTATTTTATTCATTGATTGCAGATGTATTGAATTCGTTACGCCATCAGCACCACAACAAATATATAATCAGACCCGTCTTCTTTGCCAAAGGAAGCAGTGTTATGATGGTTGTTAAAAAACTAATTTTTTTTTATATTTGGTACATTTTTGAAAGTTTGATTATAACTTATTAATAAGATCAGTACAAAATAAATGACATATACTGTACTGTATAATTGTATTTACTCTATTGTGTACAATCTCAACTAAATATTGTAATTGAAAATTATTTTACGATTAATTAACTTAAAAATGATAAATTTATTTTTTTAGAAAAATTATTTTAAACAGAAAATTTTAGATTAATGATAGTTATTTTAAATAAAATTTATTATTATTTATTAACTTATTTTTCGATCATTTATCATATTGCAAACATGGTAAACAGGATTTACTAACGTAAGCTAAATGTAATTTTTAATCAAGTAATTATTTATAAACTGAAATAGTTCTTTAAAAGTTTTATACCGAATCCAAAGTGAATTTGATGAAGTATTCAACCGCAACATAAAAGTAGTCACATACTGCTTAAAACGAAAGTTTTTTACACTTTAAGCTAAACAATAATTGAAAATAGCAATTAATTATCTTATTATGTTTAAATAATTAATTTGCATTACCTTCGATGTCTTGGTACTCCAAATATTTGGTCCTGTATTGGTGACACTTGTTCTAG
Source organism: Phthiracarus laevigatus (assembly GCA_034700185.1). NCBI lineage: Eukaryota > Metazoa > Arthropoda > Arachnida > Sarcoptiformes > Phthiracaridae > Phthiracarus > Phthiracarus laevigatus. Next base: position 13,736 of record JAQIXJ010000036.1, on the reverse strand, counting down.
TGATAGTTTGCGACGGATCACCTTTCAATACTTTATATGTAGGCGCAAACAACCCATACTTATTTGGACAGGAAAAGTACCTGTGTATCAAATTACGGAGTATTTTAAAAATTGCGCATCAGTAAAAAGCTTATGCCGTTAATGCAGTAATAAATCTTTGGTAATTATGGTTTAACGGAAATTTAAATTTTATGATTGGTTTTTAAGAAGAAGTAAAAATAAATAATAGATATTTAATTTAACAATTTTATTAAAACTGATTAAAACGATTTAATTAGTTTTAATCACTTATAAATTATTAACTTTTAAAGAAGCATGAAATACTTTTAGTAATAAAATGATAGAAAATTTGAAAAAAGGTAAAAAATTTCAATTTAATGGATTAATTAAGCAATAAATAATAAAAAGTTACCTTTTGCCATCAACTGATCCGTCATTCTTACCATATGGTTCATCGAGTTCTACTCCAACCCACTCTCCAGTAGCAAACTGTGGACGTCCGATGTAGCGAATGCGTCCGCTTTGCATTCCGCGACTCGAATTAACGATAACTTTGTCTCCGAGTCTGAATCGATACAGAGGTTTGTCGACAGTTGTTGTTGTGGTGGTAACAGTAGTAACAACTTTGTTTGGACGAGCCGGTAACGCGTATGAAGGCGGTAATAAAGGAGATTTAGACGTACGGGTAGTTGTTGTGCGGGTTGTTCTGCCATCAGGGCTTCGCGATGTAGTTCTTCTTACTGCTCCATTGTCTAAGTAATCGTTACCTCCGTCGTCGAACAGAGGATACCTCGTAAGTCTGTGCAGTCTAGCAAACACTCCACGTCCGGGTTCACATTGAAAATAGCGAAGTCCACTAACAGATCCATCATTCTTTCCGGTTGCCTCGTCCAGAACAACACCAGCCCATTCACCGCTCGCGAATTTTGTGTCACCAATGTATTGGATGTATCCAGCCTTTCTACCGTTAACCCATACCCTATCACCAACAATAAAGTCGTCCGTTTCTTCAGTAAGAATGCTATTATTAAGAGGAGTGCTTCCTATAAAGATTATTTCATAAAAACTTATTAATTTATTGAATTTGCTGTTCACGATCATTCATTGGTAATTTCTAATACCTCTTGAATATCCAGTATCGTTCATTATGTCTCGTTTACAAAATATTACATAAAAATATTTACTTAATTTGAACCCTTTTTAATATTTTTAGATTTTCAATAAATGTTTTAAGTTGTACATAGAAAGTTGTCGAACAGCTATTGAAGTAAAAAGTTGGCTGAATGTGTTTAAAATTGGGACATAATCATAACAAGTTTGTGTGTAGGCGCTAATATTAGTGACGATGTGGAACAATTCAATGATTTCTTCTATAAAAGTACAAGTAAACAGGTTTTATCGCGAAAATACCCGCCCAATGGCTATTGAAAGTTTTTTATTATGCAACTTATTATGCTGCTCATCAAATTTAGATATAAACACACGTCAACCTTGCGTTCAAACTGAATACTCCAACAAATTCGCTTTGGATTCCGTGTTTTCAAGAGCTATGAAGTTTATAAATATATACTTAATTACAAACGTTACCATTAGTCTAGTAAATCCTGTTTACTAAGTATACGATGAATAATCGAAAAAAATAAGTTAACAAATAATAATAAATTTTATTTAAAATAACTAACATTAATCTAAAATTTTTATCGTTTAAAATAATTTTTTTATAAATTTATCCGATAAGTTAATCAATCGTAGAATAATTTCAACGTATTAGTTGATATTGTATAGAATATACAATACAGTATATACACTTATATATATATATATTTGTCATTTGTACTGATCTTATAAATATAAATATAATCAAACTTTAAATTGTACCAAAATAATGTGAACAAATTAGTTTTTTTTTTAAAACAAAGCTCATAATAGTGTGCGAAATAACTGCATATTAAACTATGATGTGTGTTGTTTCTCCTTCTTTGTGACGGCCATCATTGCTTCCTCTGGCAACGAAGACGGGTCTGATAATATATTTGTTGTGGTGCTGAGATGGCGTAACGAATTCAATACATCTGCAATCAATGAATAAAATAATCATTTTTAAAGAATTTCATGCGAAAGAATTTCAAAACATAAATAAAGCAATAAATAATAATGAATAGATAATAGGGAAACCTTGAACTTGTAGGTTAACATTGAAGTTTTTTTGAACAATAGAAACAATTAAAACTAAATGTTTACATAAGATATACTAATTATTATTATACAATCAAATCCATTTGGACGAAGAAAATTATTTAGTTATACCTCGTCTTAAAGTCACGAGACAGCAATTCTGATCCAACCAACGCAATAATGTTCTGCACATTTCATCCACATTTGATGTCGCAACTGTACTATTGTATGATTCCAATAATGACTCTATTATTATACTGAACTATTGTAAAAGTTTTGAAAAAATTAGTTATCTATTATTTAAAAGTAAAAACAATAGTTCGTATTGCATATAGATATATAAACGCTTAATATTAAAAAAATAGTGAACAACGAGACAAAGAAAAAACTCGAATCGTGTTTGTTCGCACGTTTTCATTAATATTTATAAAGTAGCATAAGTGAAGGAAACTTACTCGTTAATAATATTTAAGTCAGAAAAACTTGGACTGAGAAGAAAAAACTAAAAATTGTTTTTTTAATTGGCACACGATTCCCAAAATTTATTGTCTAAATTATTTAATTTTCCAAATTATCACATGCGGACTTGAGTATTAGAAAACCAAACGCTACCCTATCTGAACATATTCGGACCCAACAGAAGCTAAGCTTATTAAGAGTTCTTATCACTCACACAAGCATTTCTCGAAATCTCAGTTACGTCCCACAAAATCTGTGCGTAACAACGAACTAATATAAATAATTTAATTATTTCATATCATGTTTAATTAAATGCACGCACAACAGAATTCTATCCGAATAATTTAACGTATATTAATCTGACAAATTCTCATTGTAAATTGTATTGTTTTATTATACACAATGTATAAATAATAGATTTCTATGTGGAAATTACTTAATTAAATATAGTAGTCATTCCCAAATATTTCCCTTTTAAATATGCCATTTTTATTTTCTATCTAATTTAAAATCAATCAATTATTCATGAAATATTTAAATTATATATAATTATTATCATTACTAAAATAACCTTTAATAACTGTGAAATTAACAATCTGTATGCGCATACTTGACTAGAGCTAAATAAGGGTAATGTCGCCGAGAAAATTATTATACAGATGAAAAAACCTCCTAAAAAATCGTTAATCGAAACCTTCGCCAGTTTTTCAAGGGCAATACGGAGGAAGTCAGTGACTTACGTAGATTAAACTCGATTAGCTTACGTCAAAATCTTTTGAATCATACATTTAGTAATAATACAATTACGTATTTTAAACTTTACTACAAAAATAGTGGCAAACATTTGATATAATTAATTCGGCTAAATTAATCTCCATTAAATGCTAAGTTGCAATAATTTAATAAATTCAAAGTAAAGTTGAAAAATCTGAAAAACTTTGTAGTCTATGATGCTATGTTAAGGTATGCTCATTATAATGCTATGAAAGGTAATATAAATTATAAATAAATAAATCGAATATAAAACTATGTTTCTTGTTTTTAAGTAATAAGTGCGCATAACTCGAAGGATTTTAGAAAAATTTTCAACTCCCATAAGCCATAAGAATACTTTCACTAATTAGAGAAAAACTATTAACCCGTCGACTTAAATAAATATTATTGCATGTTATTGATGTGAGTAATAATTTTTGTTTATGACCCTTTTTATGTTTCGATTGGCGTTATAACTAAAATTCTATTAAATTGCTATAGCAATACGAACTAAAAAAACGAATGAATGCATACAATCCAGAATTTCCAATTTTGCAAAGTCCGTGTTCTAACATAATCATCATATAATTCCTTCGCGTGATTCGCCCTTTGGCACGATATTGGAGCACCCGTTGCAGGCAATTGATTTTGAAACACACTGTTTCGAAATTAGATTTCATTATATAAATAACTATGATCTAAATAATATTTAAAAGTTCATTACCCAATAGTTTGGTTTAAACTTTCGATTTGCTGTTTAAGCAAATCGTATTCATCCTGCTGTGCCTGACGTTCACCCTTTAACGATCGAATATAATCAGCAGCCTTTTGTAACATAGCAGCTTTACTTATTTTCGTATTAGTGCTGTGACTCACTGATGGCAATAAGCACCTTAACGTATCAAAACCATTTTTAATATTACAGCGACGCTTTTGTTCCGCGTTTATGTGGCAAACCCTTCGATGTTCTTTATATTGCATACGATCTTCAACTGATCGCGATTTATTCACTTTTAATGGCGACGATATCATCGGTGGCGATGGCATCATTATTGGCGAAGATATCATTGGTGGCGACGATATCATTGGTGGCGATGATATCATTGTTGGCGATGGAACTGATGGCATGTTTGTCGGAAAAGCTTCTTTCGACGAAATTGTTGATAAACGAGATTTTAAGTGTGAAGGCATCGACGATAATTGAGGTGTTGTTGACGATGATTGAAGCACCATTTTTGGCTTAAAATTTTGCTGTAAATGACCCTTTAATGTGTTTACATTGGTTTCTTTAAATGCATTGGAAACTAATGGCTGAGGTTTGGCAGAGTCATTGTTTGATGAGTGGTTGTGAGGCGTATTGATTCCAATACAACTCGCATCAATCGTTGTCTGCCTAATTGGTGAGGTATTTGCGACATTTATTACAGGAGATGAACCATTATTTTTTGAATATAAATGAGCGGCAGATGTAATGTGATTGATATTGGTTGGAGTGGATGTTAGTAAGCGAGCTATGAGTGTACTTCCCGTATTGCCCTGAGTTATATTATATGAATTTGATAGAATCAATTGATTTGGATTTGTTGAATATGGGGAAACAGAAGGTAATGATGTAGAATGATGTGAAGATAGCGACGCATTTAATTGCAATTTCGCGTTTTGTTGCGATTGTTGATGAGAATAAACCAGACCATCGCTATTATTCAATGCTTTAGGCATACTTACCACACCTTTTCGCCGCTCTTGAGTATAAACTGGCAAAGAATTAGATCGCTCAACATTATTGGTTCGAAGTGAATGAATATCAGTTAAAGAAATTGCTGATTGAGGAGGCATTAGAATTAATGATTGTGTACTTTCATTGTTAATCTGTGGCGAAGATATACTTCTGGAACGTGATCTCTGTTTGATTGGTATTGTAGACTTAGGCACAACGAATTTCTCTCCATTAGTTTCTGGAGAATCGAGTTCAACATATTTTTGCTTCGCTAAATTTGACTTCACATTATTATTAGTAGCCGGAGATGGTTCACAAATTTGGTACTGAGAATATGAATGATTATTATTTTGAGCAAACTCGTTATATGAAAGTGGTGCTCGATTTCCAGAATGGATTATCGTATGAACGGGTGATTGGCTTTGTTGCAAAGGCACGTCTCTTTGTTGTCCAACCGGTGGCGATACAAAATGAGTATACATCTGGTCTTGCATTTGTTTGCTTGCATTTTCGCGTTTAAATTCAAGCTCCAATTCGGTGTTTATTTGAGGTTCGTTCGTCGCATTACTTTCTATTATATTCTCTTTCATCGCATTCGATGGCATAGTTTGTAATGACCCGACATTATGTGATTGGTTAAGAAGTGTATTTAGTATTTCCGAATTTATTCGCGAAGAAACTTCAGAAATCTGGAAAATTTGTGATTAATAAAATGAAACATTTTAAATGTAATAAAGTCATATACAGATTGGCAAATTTTAGAATTGTCCGCCACAGTAGAGCTTGTATTGTCAACAGCAGTTTCTTCAGGCAAAGTTGGCAAAGAAGACACATTTTTCAAATTTGATGAATGAAAAAATAATTCTAAACAAATTATTTTTATTAAACCATGCATTAAATATTAATAAATAAATAAGATAAACCTTGCAGTGGCTCAAAAGTATCCATAAAATCATCGAGAGTAGGCTGAAGTTGAACGAGACCAGGTTGCATAAACTCAGCCCCCATTCCAGAACGCGCTTTGAAAATATAACAAAAAGTCAAAATTGTAACTTGTTATAAACAATTACAAATAATAATAATAATAATAGAACCCGAGTATCCCAGTATAAATTATTCTAAAGATATTTCTCTGAATTACTTGAACGGAATTACGGAAGATTATGAATTATTTTTAAATAAAACAAAATCAAATATTAAACTAATTTTCTTATTAAAATATTCGTAATTACTAAAGCAAAAAACTACTGTCGTATTCAGTTCGAAACAATTAATAACTTATGGAACACCAATTTTTTAAACATTTCTTATTATAACTATCGTTGACAAACACATATTTACCGATCTCTCTAGGATTGGGAAAATCAATTAGATTTGGTTGCAGTAACGTAGTGAACAGCGAGTCAGAAAAATCCATAGAATATTCGTCATTAGAAGAAAACCCAGACATAGAATTAGAAGTCCATGCCGGCCAACGATTTTCCCAATCGAAAAAATTCTTCAAATAAATAAAATTCAAAGTTAAAAACTGATAAATAAATATGATGGAACTCATAAAAAACTTAATGATAATATGCTATCATTGGCATAAAAGTAAGAGATTTACTATTTTATTGTGTACAGTATGATTCACAATCATGAATACATAGGGTTAACTTTTCATTGGTTGAAGGGTCAAACGTCATGTTTTCCTTCCAAACACAATGAGTTTTACTGTATTTAAAAGTTTAACATGAAGTTTTATTGGTGTTTTGAGTTCCTATGTATCCATGATTATGAACCATACTGTATATTTTACTTCACTCTCGTATTCATGTAGTTTTCATTGTTTTGTGATTATTATTTAACTTAAGGTAGGCTCTAGGCTGACAGGTTGTAAGCATAGGCTCCAAAAAATCTAGGCTTATACTTGAAACAAAATTTTATTTTATAAATTTAAAAATCAGTCAATTTTTACAAGAAACTATTTTTTACTCTTCAGAATTTTACTGTTTGTATAAAAATTATCAAATTTTTAAAAATAAAAAATTACGTTATAAAGCCTAGATGTTAGGCCATCTATTCTAATATCTAGACCCTAGGCTTAGGCTCTAGGCTTAAGCCTAATCCTATGAAAAAACTCAGGCTTAGGCCGAGCCTACAGCCTAAGGTTTGGCCGCCTAAATCTCTCAACTCTAGAAATTAATGTGCAATTTATTTTGTTATTTGAAACTATATGTTGGTTATTCTGATTTTAATTTTAATTTATGGTTTTTTAAAAAACTTTTCTCTTGGAATTAAAACAATTGGAGCATATATGACTCATTCCCCCAAAAAAAGTGATGGATAATTTACGGGTCGAGTTGGAGTTTGTGGTCCACCAATTTTCCTGTAAAACATTCTCCACTTTTGGTACTCGGCAGTCACTGATGCTAATCTTCGTTTCCAATATTTCCCTTCCAGTACGACTGTTTCAGGTTTTTTATGAGCTTCCGCATCAATCGGTGATGAAAATTGGCATACCATTGGTCTTCTTCCGGATACATCTATGAATTAACAATAAGTGTTTGTATTATTTGCGTATTTCCCTTAAATTGATTTGGTTTAATTTGATGCTTAAGTGTGAATTACATTACAGACACCGTAATTACACATTTTTAATCTATAAAATTAAATTTTAAAGTTTAAAAAATATGAATCCTTTGCATAATTCTATACTGTACATCTCTTCAAAAACCGTTTGATAAGCAGAAAATAAAACGTTTTCGATTAGTAAATACATCAAACTAATTTTAGAACATTTTAAACTAAGCATACCATGATTAAAATTAATATTATTATAAGGCGATTATGGAAACAAATAAATTAAATTCCTAAAAATCTATAGATTTCTAAATGAAATTTGCTAAACAACCGCTTCAAAATTAGTGCTTTTCTTTAATGCATTTCATAGAAAAATTAATATGTTAGGATAGTTTAGTTAAATATTCAAACTCATTAGTATGAATCATAAAAATTTAAACTCACTAAAACTCAAATTGTTTGTTTGCGTGTTTTATCTTATCATATATCTTTATTTCACTGTTAATATATAGATTAATTGTAACGTTGTGGGTTCAATAGGATTATACTTTTAGGGTAATTAATATATTAATAGATATTGCATTTTCACTGTAATTATTAATGTATCAATCAATAACTATAAACGAGCAATTTTAATATTAAATTTTGTCTAAATGAAATGACGAGTGAGTGACAGGGTTTAACGCTACTTACTATAAGCTACAATATTCATTTGAAACATAAGGATTTTTTGCTTCATTCTTAATTTAATTATCGACAAAATTCGATCATCAAATAGTTTTAAACCACAGAAAAAAACAAAGAATTTTTGATGGTTTTTGTTGTATTTTAAACGCAAACTTAATTTTTTAAATTTTAATGAGGGATTATAAAGTTAACGCGAGTATTCAATTTCTGCAAGTAATTTATAATGAATATTTGGGTTAATTCGCAGAATGTCATCAGAAATTAATTTACAGGAATGTTAATTTATTGTTCAAATCTTTCTCAAATGTAAACATAAACTATAATAAAGTCACTTTTGTTAGCATGAACTTTAGTGACATTTCCAATCAGTGTTAATATATTAATTCAGAGCAAACTCAAAACTTATAGCTGACATGCGAGATAAGAGCAGAGATCGCAGAGGCAAGAGTTATTACGTAACAAATACAGCAGAATATGAGAGTGATTGAGTTTAACGCAGTCGCGGAGCCAACAAAGCAGTGCGAAAATGTTGAAAATAACGCTCTCAGTGGCGGAAAAACTCTCACCTCTGCGATCACTGGATAAGAGCACACGACGGACACAAATATTACCGTATATTCAAATTCATATGCTGACATTATATTGTTTCATAATATTATAATCGACTCATGTTCTGCGAAAATGAGCTAAAAAGCAATTTGTATTTAAAAGTTAAACTAAACTATCTAAGAAAACATACTAAAATAATTATATTATTTTGCTTGTAACGCATTAAAAAGCTATTGATTGGTCAACAATGGGGTGTCACTAATTGGGTTTTAGATGAAATGTGATTTTAATGAAAAGTACATAAAACCTCATTTTCAAATCATAATAGTTTTCATTTTAAATTCAAAACGTAAAACAATTTTGTCATAACAACAAAAATAATGAATTAAAATTGCTAAAATGAGTTGTACTTGAAAACGTTAATAATAACGTTATGTTTAATACCTTACAGTACTCATACAGTAAGTGATATTAATGTGTATTTTAATGCAAAAAACTGTTAGCCAAAATAAATATTGTTAAGTTATGTTAACTAAATTTATTTAATGACAACAAATAAAAAAATATTAGTAGAATCCACAGTTGTTGGATAGCTATGGGAGTGAATGTGGGTGTGTGAGCAAACTTCAAACCCCATTGCTTTCCCCGTTACTGAGTTATACTTTATTTGATTTTTATCCAAAATAGCATTTTCTAATTATAATTTTGTGAATCATTAAAAAATCATATAAACTTCGTACAGAGTATTAAAACCTCGTTATTTTTCATTTTTCCTAGTCTTACCGTTAGTTTAGGTATGAAATAATATTATCTATTTGGTTAAAAAAATTATAAATGCTGCGATTAAGATTAAACATAACAGTTATAAACTTCGATAATTAATTATTTAAGATTAACGATTATTTAAACTTGAGTATTTAAATAAAAATAATCTAAACGTTATATTTTATACTTACCAAATTAAGATATCAATACTAAAATTATATCTACAGTACAACTAATACTGATGAATCTACAATTTTAAAGATAGAGTAGATTAATTTATTTATGAATCATATATAGGTCAGTTAGGTATCTTAAAATTGGTACGAAATGTTTTATTTCTGAAAAGTTTTTATGTTAACTAAGAAATTTTTTAAACGATTTTTTATCTGACTTTGACAGATATATGGATTTGGGTATGTCCGTCTGTCCGTCTGGTGTGCACACTCTTATGCTAATAAAAAGATTTTGATCTTTACTCTAATAAAGGGATTTACCCAATTTCTTATGTTAATAAAGGGATTTCAACAATTTTATATTCTAATTAAGGGAATTTACAGATTTCTTATTCTAATTAAGGGATACTACCAATTTTTTATTCTAATTAAGGGAATTTAACTATTTCTTATGTTAAAAAAAGAATTTTAAGGTTAATAAGGCCACTAAATAGTGTCAAATTGAACAAAAGTATTCTCAAAATAGTTATTAAAGGGTCAAAAAATGGCCAAAATTGGGTCAAAATAGGCAAATAATTGCCTTAAAAAAAGTAATTTCTAGCTTCAAAATAACAAAAAAAACCAAAATATTGGAAAAATGGGTAAAATTAGAAATGCAATGTGAGCGGCATCTGCCGCTATTAGCTGTAAAAAAGGAAATTTGTGTCCCAAAATAAACAAAAATCTGGTTAAAGCAGGCAAACCTTGGCAGAAATGTCCAAAACTTAAGTTAAAAATTCTGTGGCATCTGCCACAATTCGGCGGTATTTAATTGATTTTGAGGCTCATAATGGTTACAAACGCAGGTTTAAAAAGTCAAAATTAATGTTAAAATAACTTAAAATAATTCAAAACTTAAGTGGCATCTGCCGCTGATGGAGCTGGTTTATTAAATATTACGAATTATTGAAATGGTTAGCGAGCAAACGGAGTGAGCGAGCGTCCATATACTAACTATAACTAACTTTACAAAGTCAGATATAACGACCGTATCGATCTTGTTTTAGTTTGAAGTTGAGATAAGGAAAGAAGTAAGAAATCAAGAAACATTTATTGCAGCAATAAAAAACAAAATTCATAATAAAATCATTTATAATGGCATTTACATTTGACATTTGTGAAAAACAATGTTAAAATAAAAAACTTTCGAATAATAATAAATAAACTTTAAATGGAAAAAAATTTTAAAAATTTTTTGCAGAAAACTTAAAAACGAAATCGGAATACAAATTGAACAATTTGGAATTAATTAATTTATACGGAAATAATGTCTTAAGGTAGTTAATATAAAAAAATTTTGTTTTTAATTTAAGTTAAAATAAATTATAATTAATTTAAGTTTGTTATTAATAACCTATTATATTATCTGATCACACAAAGAAAATAAATATAAAATGGGATCACACAGAGAAATATTTGATTATTTTGAATTTTTTTCATCTTTTCTTTTAAAAGGTTTTTTAATTTTTACACTTCTCAGGTACAATCAAAAAACCTACTTTTAATGTACTCTGTGATTAAAATATAGTAAAATTATTGGAGGAAAATTTCACTGGTTTCCATAATGCTTTAGCACATCCCGATTTAGCACATTCACATTAATCAGATTTACGGTTTCAATAGCAGGCGATCATCAAAATTTATCAGATAACTATTACAGAATAGCAGAAAGACCAAACAAGAATGAAAACATAAAATAGAAACAATCAAAATTTGTGAATATTTACTTACGCATTATTTGATGAACGATATATGACAAGTGGGGAAATATAAACACTAAAAGTTTAATCAATAATATTTTTTATACTCATCACCATAATTCTAATTCTGGTAATCATGCTTTTATGAAAACATATAAGAGAAAGATTTTTTTTACAAGTATGCGAACGATTATTAAATTATATCTAGAATCACGTTAAGATAGACAAAGGAAAAACGATCTTTTGGTAAACCCACAATGTAACATCATCGAACGACTAAAACAAGTAAACGTACTGTGAGTCGTTGCCATAATGATGACTAGTGAGAACAACTGAGTAGATTATAGTTGCTTAACACATCCAGCATCATGTTTAGAACAGACCTTATTACTATAAGTTTTGTAGAATTTTTGTGCTACCAAGTGTTATTCTTGTTATTTTTATAAGTGAACCTGATATAAGAACTCTTTGGAGAATTACTACTGAATAAACGTGTAAGTACATAAAGAAAGAACCAACACATAAACGATATGAAGCATCGAGACTATAAGTTTGCTGTTGAAAACCAAGTGATGCTTTATTCTCCTAATCGAAAAGTATCACGAAGTGCGAAACATTTTGCATTTATGAATGGGCCGTGTGTTTTTATAACAGTTTATACACCAATTGTCCACAAAATTCAAAAAAATTCAGCAAACAACAAAAGTTGTTCATGTATCAAGAATAATAAAATGGCATCCACGTCCATGTTCTCTAAAAACCCTTAATCTGAAAGGAAGATAGGGGATTATTGGAAATTATCTTCCTGACTTTAATATCATTAAGTCTATTAATAACTTGTTTCGACAAAATTGACAAAGTAAATGCAATAACCTGGCTATCTACGTTCATTATCGAATAAACGATTAAGCCATTTTAACTAAAACTAAGCTAATATTCGCCATGTTATATGTACCAACATGAAACAAAGCTCCGCAAGTCAGATCTAAACGATAGGCACGATCTATTATATGATGAGAGCTATCTAAAACAAACAAAAAAATTATACAAAGCCTTGAATTCAAATAAAATGTTCAAACGTATGGCGCCATTAATTTTGGCAGCTAGTGCTGTTGTGGCAATCCGAAAAACTACAGGAGATCATGTAGTAATAAATTGCGTTAAACCTTGAAGAAAAATTAACAAGTTTAAAATTGTAAAAAAGAGTCACACGAATCCCAAATCCAATAGCTCGACTTTTACAAAGTGAGCTGTAAATAAAATTTGCGAAGCTGTCAAACAACAAGATAACGCTGGCTTTTATATTAAAAACGCTCTAAACTTGATTTGCTACAACTTAAACAGATCCCTACAACAATAAAACATTATTTTACCAAGTGAAAAGTAGTCCTAATCTTAGTTCATCTAACCCATAAGTTCAGTCTTGTTAACAATACAATCATCAATTAAAAAATTTTATGGGGCAAGAATTTTGATTCAAAGGAGTTTTCGAAATGTTTAAATTAAGTCCATCGTGTTTACACGATGATTAACAAAAGCTTTTTGGAATAATAAACTGCCATCAAGATACAAATGGCCAAAGAAATAATTATGACAATACAAACAAAAACTATAAACCGCGATTCAAATGTAATGCGCTCAGATCATTTTCATCTGAATGAAAAACAAATTGGAGAAATTTGCGAAAGTAAAAACCATGGCACACTTTACATAAATTACAATAAATAACAAAACTGTTATACCCCAATCTTTAATTCGAATTAAATACAATCAAAATTAAAATAATGATTAACTTTTTCCGGCATTCTATCATCCAAAACTTTGATATTGACTGAATCTGAAGTAAAATCCAGTAATTTGAATTTGGTCTCAACAGGTAATTTAATGGGATATAATAGGCACTCGTATTACACTCCATTTATAACTATGTCATGGCCGGCGCAATAAACATAATTCGACTGTGCGTCTAATTTTACTTGTGCCATAATTATATGTCTCGTTAAGCAGTTTTCCTTTATCCAAAAATCATTATCGAATTCTTGTTTCTCACATAAATAATTCCCAGGAATAAAATCATTATCTTCTATTAAATTGTTGCCAACTTTAATCACACAATCATGCTAAGTGTCATCTATTAAATTATTTATTCCAATATAA
>JAQIXJ010000035.1:0-69256 GCA_034700185.1 Phthiracarus laevigatus | reverse complement strand
GTGTTCCATTCCGCTCTCTCTCTCTCTCCGCGCTCTCCTCTCTCTCCTCTCTCTCTCTCTCTCTCTCTCTCTCTCTCTCTCTCTCTTCGTTCGCTCAATATTTGTTATTGAATTTTATTTTCATGGTAGACATGATTTAATTGAAATTACCGAATAATAAATATGAAAAATATTTCTCGTGTCTTATTTGTGTACCGCAGACAAAATTGAAAATATACTTAATTTTCCCGATAATTTATATTTGTTGTTGAAACCCGTATATATATATATATATATATAGTTATACCGATAATATGTGTACAAAAGTGTGAACTAACAAATAAAAAAAACGAAGAAAACGAAAGAAAAATGTTATTTATGATCAATAGGGAGGGTAACGAAGATGGAGGAAACGAAGTTGTTTTTGTGTTAATCATCGGTTCGTGAGAAAAGGCGTTCCAGTTTTCGAGCATAGAAAACTATTTATAAAGTTTTAATTGTCGATTAAGCCCGAAATGAATAAAAACTACCGTTTTTTTCTTTGTTTTTCCTTTGTGCCATTATTTTTAAATTTTTCTGCTTTTCAATTTTCGTTACATTAGTTTTACGTTTTATTTTAATCAAAAAATAATCAACTAAAATATTCATACACTTTCCGTACATTATGTCAAGTTATTATAATGTGTCGTAAATAATCCATTTTTATTTAAACTCATATGAAACGTGACATTCATTTTTCTTTCGCATTAAAAACATTTTTTTTGCGTTTAATAACTTATTATATAAAAATAATAATAATCATTTATTTCGATCAACACACAAAAAAATCGTAGTATTATTATTAGAAAATAAATATAAAATTTATTGTTTAAGTTTTATTTTTTAGCTAATTTTTTTCTCGCTTTCAAAAGACGGTGTTAATCAAAGTAACAGATCTTTCACGATTTCGCTTTTGAAAATAGATATACTGCTGAACAAAGTCTAGCATGAACTCAACTAAAAACCCCGAAAAAAAGATAACATGGGAGTCAAACTTCAAAAGTTAATAGCATATAGTATTTATCATTAGTATTACCATTATTATTATTATTATTACTAACTATCATGAGTTCAAGAAAATCATAAACAAAAAACGCCTCGAAAATAGCAGCAATAGTTTTTTAAACGCGTTTTTAAACTTATCGCGCTATAGATTAGGAAAGATTGAGAGTGAATGAGTGAGTGAGTATGGAGTGAGAGAGAGAAAAGAAAATTGAGAGTTGCCGTGAAAAATATATCAGTCATGTATTTTTAGTATTTTGCTGGATAAAAGGGTCGAAACATTTAATATGGCTAAATATATATTTTGAAAAGAAATGCATTAATCATAAACACCTAAAAAGAAGATGATTCATATGAAACTAGTAGTGTTGTGTGTGTGTGATGAATATATTTATTATTGGCATATACGAGAATACGGTAATAGTAGGAGATGTGAGAAAAATGTGTGTATAGAATAATGCTAGCATGTGAGGTGGACTTAAAAAATCCCAAAGGCAATTCATGAATATGAAACATGAAGTGTCATTACAGCGTGTTTGTATGGTTATGTTGATGACAATATTAACGATGACGATATGGCTTACATATAACTAGAAAGTATTCAGTTTATGCAACAAAAAGGTTTTCTCTCTCTCTCTCTCCCTCTCCCTCTCCCTCTCTTCTCTCTCACGAAATGAATTCTGTATGCAATTTTGCATTTCATTAATAATTTATTACATAAAAACAGCTCAATTCTAAAATACGTTATTTTTGAAACAGTTCTCTAAGAAGCTAATTGGCAAAAAAATCTAGCTATTTGGAGCAACAAAAAATATATACATTTATTGATTATCCTTTAAAGTCAGAAACCCTATGGGTAACAGCGCTTCCTCTTTAACTCAATCCTTATATATATCGACTATAGATGATATTGAATGCCTTTTGGAAAAAAAATCGGTTCACTAGTTTTATTCTCTGCTACAGTGTATATTATTTTATTATTCCGAACAGTAAAGTAAGATTGATTATAAACATCCCATTGCGACTCATTTGTAGTTATTGAGTAGAAAATGTGTTTTCGAAGCCCTTATATACTTCTTGCGCTCGTTCTATGCCCAACTTTCTACGCTATTTTCGTAACGCATTTACTATTTAACATTTACCAGGTTATGGGTCCGTTGTGTTTAGTACACGCATAAACACACGGCAACAGCCGAAGCACAAACACATACACGCCATTAAGTTAAAATGCCAATTTCGCCATACCTATTGTTCCGACTTATATATCTAATAACTTGAATGGGGTTTCTAAGCACAGTTGCGCAGAGGGGGTGCTAACTCCTAGGGTTGACCATAACCCTCCAAGGAATACTTTAAAATCTTGACCCCCCATGAAAATTTGAAAATTGAAAAATTGTTGTTTAAACCCATACGTACTATTGTACAATATTTTTAGTTCACGTAACCAAGAAATGCTAGCTTTTAGTATTTAAGTATGACAATCATTCCGACTGTACCCCTTCTTAGAATTTTTGTGATAACCTGTGTTTAAGTTTTGGTCTAATAGATTAAAGTTCTAAATTGTAAGAATTACAATCGAAAGGACTACCAAAGAGAAGCTTAGAGCGCAGAATGAGTTTATTTGAATGGCCTTTCTTGTTTCACAGTATGTTTGTTTGTTTGGTTATGTTAATCACGAAATTAACGATGACTATATTGATTTAGATAATAAGGAAGCATTCAATAAATCCATCAAAATCCATTCGGCCTCTCTTTCTCTCTCAAAAATGGAACTTAACAGAAATGAGATATAAATTTTTTGGGCAGAATGAAAATAACTGAAATACTGTATATAAAGAATTTTGGGTTTAATACTTGTGGAAAGTCTTTCTATTGTGAACACGAAATACAAATAAATAAATAAATAAAAGTTTAAATCTCTAATGTTGGTAAAACTTTTTTTCTATTATATGTGTGTTCGATTTGATTGCCCATAGACTAACAGCGTTTTTTATATTATATTCTCCTCTCTTATTGATAGCCGAATTGCATTGACTACCAAAATACTTTTTTGGGTACATTGTAGTAAGAATTTGAAATTGGTTTTGCACTTGAATGCCTGTACCATCAACAATATATAATACATATATGGTATATTTTGTTGAGATCTTTTGCATCAAATATCACGATAAGGGATTTTTTAAAGAGTTTATATGCAGTTGGAAAAGATTTTTTTTCCCATACACAATCTAAAGTTAAAGATATTTTTCATTTCTTGTAAATATCGTATGCGTTTGATTCCCTCTCTCATATTAGTTATGACAAATTTTTACTAATGCACAGAAAACTAGTCAATATATTCTGCTGGGTATAAAATATAGATTATGCTTTTTTTCTCTTTGTGACAAAATAAAAAACTATTTTTATTTCGGGGGATAAACTTAACCGATATATTCAAATAGAAAGGGGAATGAAGAGTAAGATAATATAAAGAATAACACGTTAGGGATAAAATCAATTCTCATAGATTTATTCGCGAAGAGTTAGCAGAGAGAAAGAAAAATTTACATTTATATTTAAAAAAATATCTATATATAAGTGCACTCTCAACGAACGAAATATGAAACATACTAGAAAAATCTAAAAGTCAAACAATAACTAGTGAAGAAATAGTACGAGAACTTATATATATATATATAAGAGAGAGAGAGAGAGAGAGAGAGAGAGAGAGAGAGAGGGAGAGAGAGAGAGATAGAGATAGAGAGAGTATTATATTCCTGTTCTTTATTCTTTTAATTCTTTCTATTTTTTCCTGTGAACTCAATTGTGCAGAATTTAGCGCAAACTGAATAAATACTCTGGTTCTGTCGTGTGTATTCACTGTATATGCTATCATAAACAGTAATGCTGGCCATTATTATTATCACGGACTCTCCAATAGTAAGAAAACCTAAAGTCTTTACTTAAAATTATCCAATTTCCGCGCTTTCCTTATTTACAAAGACTTTTTCACTGAAACTCACTTAACCACTGGCTTTCTTTATTTTATGGAACGGTATAATATAAATATATTTTGTTAGCCATTTATATTCTCCTTCCTTACATAATACAGTATTTTATTTTCATTTCTCTCCTAATATAACACGATATCGAAGGTGATTCGTATTCTCCCCGGGATTACGATAACCAACCGAAGTTTAATTCCGCTTTTTCTCTCGTTTTCGACCGAATGCTGTCTATTTTGTATTACGTAAGGATTAGCATGCAAATCCCGTCTGCAAACAAACTGATGTTTAAAAAGCGAAGTGAAAAAATTTCAATCACCATTCACTCGCCGGATTCATTGTGATCCTCAGTGGCAATGATTCAAGCGTTATATTGATGCAAATGCGGTCTAGAATTGATACCCATTTGATGGCAGAGCACGTGTGCAAACACTGGTGTTTTTAGCTTTCCTCTCGTAGTTCTCTCTCGCACTGTCGCTCTGCTCGACATTTTAATTCTCACTCATCTCATTTTAAATTTCAATCTCTTCTTAATCCTGAATTATTAATAACATACTCTATTATTGCGTCCAAGTAATTATTCTAACTTAAATTATTTGGTTGTTTTATTACAGCTGAACGCTGCTGTTCACATATAACCATCTAGAGTTAGATATATTAGAGTTAGTGAAAAAGAGCGATGAAGACAATATAGCAAAAACGAAAAGTTCATTAAATTGTAATGCAATCTCTTTTCTCTAACGTTTCCCCCTCTTTCTCGTACTCAACTCCATTCACTTTACTCCCGCTGTATAACTTAGTAAAACATTTTGGTGGCCATAATGCGCAAAATAAATGACAGTAACAATGAATTTATAGCGAGCATTCAAAATTGATGAGATTGTAGAGTTGCACTTCTTCTTTGCGAATGCAAACGCTACGAAACGCCGTTTCTTGTTTTACGGAGGAGATGCCATTTTTACATAGACTCTCACAATAATAAAGTCAGTTGATAACCACTTCGCTCTACAGATGCAATATTCATCTCGCGAAGCATAGGATATATATATATATATATATAGCGAAACCATAGCACAGCATCCACTCATTTCTATCAATCCGTTCACCACCCGATCTAACACCGCATTTTTATTTGCACGCACATTCTCCTCAATATCCTTTAATATCATCGCTGTCTCTTAAGATTCGCCTTAATTGCAATATAGCCATCTACTCTTTTCTTAAGTCAATTGCGAACTATACTGTTAGAATGCTTGCACACATATCGCATTGGCATTTTGTTATATATATCTAATACTTCGCGGACTAAAGAAATAGTGGATATGAATAATGTATTTGTATATCCTTCTTGTTAGCAACAGTAATGGATTGTGAACTCACAAAAACTAAACTTTTCTCTTCTATCTTATTATATGAGTGAATGAGAGAGTAAAAGCTGAGAGAATTTTTATTCGGAAAATATAAATTAAATTCTCTTACTGTACTTTTATTATTACTGTACTCCGCGCCTCTCTCTCTCTCCTCTGTTTATCATTGCCACTGACGCTCTTTATGTTGAAAATGTTTTCTACTTATAAATTATACAACATATACTGCAAGTTTTAACCAAAGTGTGCTGTATTGTATTTCTTTCCGTTCCTATCCTCGAATGAAATTTTTTTTATTATGCAACAAAACATTTTAATTTATTAAATCCTATTCGATTTGCGAGCAATGTATGCACACCGAGTTTTTTACTTTTAACAAGGTTAGTGCCATCACATAAAATTAGTCAAAATAAAGTATATTGTCTGCGAAGGACATGCGGGCGTACAGCGCATCGCAATGTCTGTGCATCTGGCCCTTTCTATCTCTATCTCCCGGTTTCTCTGCGTCAAACATCATAATAATATAAACACGCATAATTTTTTTCTAGTGGAAAAATTTGACAAGAAAAGAATGTCAGATACTATCAGTGACTTTGTTCGCGGCTGTTTTATGTCAAAGCGCGTCTTCAGTGTATTTTTTTGCAGCGAGAGAAGGGGGGTTTAAAAAGAGGGCGACAGTGAGAGAGGGAGAGAGAGAGAGAGAGAGAGATGTTTTTGAGGCCCAAATTGATTGTGTAATAACGGCATCGCAGAAAATTCCTTGCCATATAAGATGGTAAGAAGGGATGACAATAGAAGTGGAGCGCCATTAGCCTGTAAAACCAGGCTCTAAGTGATGTCCATCAGTGACATATATATTTGTGTTCGCATTGAATGAATCGAAACACGCATAGAGTATAGCGACCGCACGTGTTGTTGGCATTGATTTCGTATAGCGATTACAATGGCGAGATACAGATTGTTATCGCTATCTTTTATGATTTCTTCTATTATATTGTGTTGCGAATCAAAAAAATATTTTCGCTTTTTTAGTGGTGCCCTAACTTTTTCCTTTACTTTATTGTTATTTGAAAATAAAACTGTTTGGTGGGGGAAAATATGGTAGAAATCACTTTTTATATCCAACATCGGTAATATGTCTCTATTTTCTATTATGACGCGAAAATGAGTATTGAAATAAGAAATTACTAGACATTAATATATTTTTCGTAATAATTTATTCTGTCTATCATAGGATATATTTATTTACTTAATTTGTCTTTTCGTTGTTTTTGCAGATAAACGTTTTGACAAGTCTTGACATGTAAAGTCAACGAATCATTTTCAACCGCGAAAAACAAACTTCATATTTAAAAAAACGAAAAACTATTCATACTTCCGCTATTCGAACAAAATTATCACAGTAAGAAAACAATTAATTATTTAATAAATTTCGACTGGCTATAAATTTTCGAAATTTCATTATTCGTAAATCGAAAAACAAAAAAATTAAAAAATAATAATCGCAACAATTAAATTAAATGCGTTGCTCTTTGCTATATAACTCATTCGTTTAATAAACGAGCATTCAATAAATATGTGCCCACGCGTTCATTTTTTAGCGATCAATTATTATTTTTTTGTTGCTACTCATTTTCGGAGCCACCATTTAATTACGGAAAAATTCATGTTTAATATAAAACTAGAAAAGTTACGCTGCCGTAGTACTCTAGTTTATTATTCACGAAATTCGTATGATAATTGACTGACTACTCGAGACATTTGCCTCACACTTTCGTTTGCATTTTGTTTAAGCTTTTTCGCGTATGATTTATATCATTGTTTTCGTAAGTATTATAATTATGGCTGTGATTATATATTTCTTATCCATAATTATCTCGATTGTTCGTCGGTGTGTTCACCGCACGGATGCAGTCATTAATTGCTTTGTTAGCATCAGTGCGGCCAACGGTTGCCTGCTCTCTTATCTTTTAAAAACTTAGTCATTTCGTGCCACATCTAATCGCTATAAATGACTTTTAAGTGTTGTATACACAGTATATATTTTATTTCCCACATGTTGCTCGTATTTATCATTGTTTAGAAAAATTTGCTTGAAGTTTATACCTGTGTTGCTGCAGTAGGTTTAAAGAACACAGCCCAAAACACCAGTTATTTTTGGGTATACACACCCAATTGTGCCGTTTTTTCACTTTACCTCTGATCATTATTCTCTCCCACTAAATTTTTTATATTGTTTTGGCAAAAATAGATTTTCTTTCATATGGAATACAAGTAGGTTTTCTACCTGTTATTAGCGGAAGGTTTGGTTGTTTATATAAAAGAATCGTTAAATTAAATTCCGCATTGTTGTTCATATTTATTCTTGTTTTTATTATTTTTTTTGTAAAAAAAAATTATGTTACGCCTAATGATTTTTCTTTAAAAATTTTTTACTTTAATATCATATATTATATTCAAATATTATTGTAGTTGCTTAAACAATTTATCCATTTATCAAAAATATTTCGACCTATGGTATGACAATTGTAAAAATTTTAAATTAGGCTAAATGGGGAAGTAAAATGGTTTTAATTAAAAAATATTTAGAAAAATTTCTCAACGTTTTTTTTTATTAATTTTACTTGTGTGTATCGATCGATATTTATTTTTTGACATGAAACATCATTTGTATTTTTTCTTTGGCTGTTCGAAAACTTCTTTTTTTTGTATTAATGTATACGAGTGTGTGTTTGTGCGCGCATCAAAAGTGATAGATTCGGTTGCGCTATATTTGCGTGAGTAAATTAATTGCGGAAATGTACTCACGCTTACAAGCATTTAAAAAACACTGCATATCGCTATCAATCGTTAACGAAATCAGGAAAAAGCTAATTATTTGAAAACTACGAGAGTGAGAGAGAGATAGAAGAGAGGCATTTTTGTGTGGGTTTTTTTAAATATTAGACTAGGATTTCTGAATTTAAGAATTTCGTTCTGAAAAGATTGTTTTCTTTATTGGGTTTTGTTTTTGTTACCGAATCATTAGAGTTAATTAAATGCATTGTAAGAAAAACGTGTGTATGTATGCATTGTAGTATACAAGTAAAAAATTTTGATTTCTGAAAAATTTTACTTCCACGCTGTTTATTGTAGCATTTTTTTTATTTCGTTATTTATTAGTGTTTGCCAAAAAAGAACTTCGAAAGTATTTTATTTTGATTAATTAAGTTTAACTTTTTAGCGTTTTTTTCTTTCGCTTTGAGAGAGAATGTAATAAGGTTTAGGTGGCGCACACGCATTCAGAAAAATGTACTTTACTTCAGTTAATTTCTGCGAAAATAAAAAATGATTTATTTAGAAAAATTAATTTTCGCAGAAGAATGTTAAAAGCACTAAATAAATAAGTGGCTATTTTTTTGTGCCGCGATTTTCTGTGTTTTAGTTTCGCTGCGATAATAAACAAGAAAAGTCATCATTTTATTATGCCTGAGAGACACTTAAAAAAACATGATTACATACACAGAAAAATTTTACGCGTTTTTTGGTGGTAATCTAAGGTGCATTTTATTTCGCGAGTCAACCATTCGATGATATATGAACGTTGTTTTTTGTGGAACTTGAAAAATTTCTATTTCAAACGCTAACCGAATTTGCTTTTTAATTCTGGATGTATGCGTGGAAAAATTAATACCCTTTTTTTAATGGCAATTTTTTTGCTTAAAAAAGCGGACACTACTCGCGGAATATAAATTTATTACGTACTTAGGACTCGCACCAAAAATATTTCTTAAATAAAAAGAGTATTTCTTTCGCGTTTTCTTTCTCTCTCCCTCTTCCCTCTCTCTCTCTGCTCTCTTTCTCCGTTTGATAAATGATTACTGTTAGCAATTCGTGTCTGTATTCAAGTGTTTTTGATATGATTGAGAAAGTGCTACTTTATATATGGCACTCCCATTTGATTTCTTGATTTCTAAACCGAAAAGCGTCATTTCGCGATTTATATATATTGTAATGCATTAAATGCCGTAAAATCCGTAATAACAATTTAGACCGATTTTAAGTCAGAGCGAAACAGATAAAGAAACTGAACGCGAAGAGAGAGAGAGAGAGAGAGAGAGAGAGAGAGAGAATAACGAAACTTTTTTTCCCTTCCATACTCAAACATGAAATGAATTACTAAGTGGTGAAAGTCGTGCTTTTAAGTATGGCTTTTTAAGAGTTAAAGTATATATAAATAATATAAAGCTTAAGATACGAGTATATTCCGTGTATACTGTGGCGATAGACGAAGAAAATAAAGAAAGTGCGAGAGAGAGGAGGAAAGAATTGCGCCGAAATGTTCAAAATATCTTCTAAGTTAATGATAATCACACATACATTTGAGTTGAGGTTTTTTTTGTTGAAATTTTTACGCCCCTCGAGTGCTTCTCTTTTTTCGCAATGTTTTTTGTTCTCCTACTCAAAGGCATCAACAGTTGTACGCATACCATGCCATTGATTTTGTTAAGCATTTACAAGACAGTTGAGATCATTACTGAAACAGGTCTCTCTCTCGAGTTGTAATAACCGAATATATATATATATGAATATGAAAAGTAAATCGTTTTGAGCCGTCACATCCGTGAAAGTGAAATATTTAACCGAAACGAGTTTACATAATAATTATAATATGATTTTTGATTGAAAGATGGGATTGAAGTTTTTTCTTTCTCTATGTCTTTCCCTAACTCTATGTCTCGCATATCTTAAAAAATGGAAATTATTGCTGTATAACTGTGCGGTAAAAATCGTTTTTCTCCTCTCTATTTCTATTTTTTTGATATTTGGCTAAACATATACAATCAGATGTCATTTTCGGTGCGTTGAGTGGATAATCTTATTTGAACGAAGAAAAATGCTATGAAGAGTAATGAATAGGTTTCCTTTAAATTTTCGACGCACACTTTCAAAGAGCAAAAGAAAAATTTTTGCTCGATGTTCGCAACTAATTTACTTCGTTTTTATTAAAATATTTTTCATCCAAAACTAAATGCTTCCCACCATCTAATGAGAATTTGATTTTTGTTTTAAAAGACGAGGAATGCGAGTGTGAGTGTGTGTCTGCATGTGTGTGACTAACGAAGTATGAGCGCAAATATTTTCTCAATTGATTTTTTGATGCATGCATACATAAGCGTACTCAATATTCGTGTGCTCTTACAGTTCAATATTCAAGAATGCGAAACTAAAAATATTTTAATAGATGCTCAAAAAAATATATTTAGTTCAGTTAAGGCATTTACTACTGCTGTGTAACGGTAACAGTGGAATTGTATGTACAATATTGCCTACAATCTTACGCTGGGAATGAAATTGTCTTTTTTCCATTCGTGTAATATTAGGGGATTTTTTAAATAAAAATAAGACGAAATAGAATGCGATTATATTTTTTTTGTTATTTGTTATCATTGAATATTTTATCTATTCTTTTAAAAGATATTTCTTTCGCTCTTTTTACGCAGTTAATGCGGAAAAAGCTTTTTTTATTATTATTATGCATAAAAAACATTGTCTTTATGCATATAAAAGGAGATTTATTTTTTCCTTTACTTTCTTTCGTCTTGTCTGTAGTATACAGTAATTTTTAAGAAAATAAATCAATTTTTATACTAAATATTTTTTATCGTGTATTTACTTCTTCTCTATGCGTGCCTTTTAAGTGTCGCGAAATAGAGAGACGAGAGATGCGGGAGAGAGAGAGAGAGAGAAGAGAGAGAGAGAGAGAGAGAGACATAAAATAAATCTTATATAAGTATATTTTTTGTTAAATCTCTTTACTATGATTTAGTGCACACACACACAGCGAACTTATTGTTTTACTGTTCAGCTATAAAATCCCTGATTATCATCCGGAACAGAAGTCAAAACTTAAGAGTCAATTGAAAAACACGAGAGTCTTTATGTACAGATCAGTACGTATTGTATAGCACACAAAAAAAGTTTTAAGAGAAAGAGAAATAGTAAAAAATTCCGTTTTAAAATATAAATCTAAGCTTAATATATTTGCGCTCCGAAAAAAGTGTGCGCTTCGGTATAAATATCACGTCTATTTTTCGGGCAAAAATCGCACTGTGATAATGCTTTATCCGAGCATTACGTATTATTATTAATCACGACGAAATCGATTTGACGTCAACCGTGAAAATACGTGTCCGTGAATTATTGCCCCGAACTTGAATTGCCAATTGTTTGCTGAGAATAGTGGTGCGCATCGAATATTTGGATTCGAGCGAGATTGTACTGGAATTAACTTTTGTTTCATCTTATTTAGTGAAAAAAATTTACAGAACTACAATAGCGAGCTTAAACAATAATCACTTCGTAAGTATAAAATAAAATTCTTGATTATTTTTAATAATTACGAGTTGAATAACAAAATTAGAAAAATTTATCTATACCTCGCTCTGCACTCTACTCAACTTTATAGAAATAAAACTAAGCTGAGAGCTCGATCCCGTTAGAACTGAGTTTATTGTTCATCACTGATTTCTATAACAGCCATTCAGGAGAGATATCGAGAGAAAAATTCGATCACCAAAAGTGACGGCAATAAAACATTTTTGTTTTACCGCCTCCTCCTCCCGCTATACTCTTCTCTATCGCGCTTTCGATTTGTTTCACGTATGATTAGTGACCGATACTAAAGAGCTGAGCACAAGATCACAAAAATGTAATCCACTTATTGCCCTCAAATTTGATTATCTGTCCATTTCTTTTGGATATAATGAATGCCATATTTATTAATTATATAAATGGATACTAAAATGAGTGGCACTACTGTGTCGTTTCAATTAAATATTCGCGTTGATATATGTCTTAAAACGAAATTAACTTTATTATTCGTAATTCATAATTAAGTTAAATTAGCTTCTTCTGCGATGAAATACAATTAATCTCATAGAATCTCGTAGACAATGTCTCTAAAGTCTTACTGCGCGGCAGCTGTTCTATACGTTTAGTTGATGGCATTATTTTGCCCGTATATTTTGCTAATGTTAAACAGAATCACTACTTTAATACTAATCTAATAACGAACAGTATCTGCGAATTATTCTTCTTATTATTATTTGTTAAATTAAGTTATGCGTTAACTTGCATGTTATGTGTACCTTGAAAATATGCTCAAAGAAAGGATAATGGATTTGATCTAAAAAGACAAACCCAAGGAAAAAAATTCTAAAATAAAACTTCAAGTTTAATAAACTTTTATTTTGTTGCTGCTTTGAAATTATAATTGAGTGCGCTCTTAGTTAACCCCCAAGAAAAGAGTTTGCAGCGTCAGATAACGCGCTGCGTTTAATAACTGTCGACCTCTAACACCATTGTATTAAAATTAATTTCAAGACTAGTCTCACTGGTTTTTCGTTTTAGTTTAAGTGACTCATAAAAACTCGACAGATGCTGATAACTGTCAGAGTAAAGCTCTCTCTCATGACTCTTCTCTATCTCGCCAGTTCTCTCTCGCTCGTCACAGAGAGATATTGAATAAATTATTTCATACTTGTAGGAACTATTTTACCCTTCGTTCATAATGATTATGGAGTGAAAGAGAGAGAGAAAAAAAATGTTGAGACGAGTGCGGAAACAACAAGAACAAAGTTTTAAGCTTAGGCTCCAATAAAACAAAAATTGCTAATGAAATGCAAAAGCGTTTTAGAGCATTAGTGTGTTTGCGTTTGTCAATCATTTTTCGCTAACGAATGAGTACTGTATTATTATATCACGAGTGCACTTCGCATTGTGTGATACAAACTTTTGCTCCAAATATTTTTTCGAAATCTTGACACAACAACACTAATGTTATACTATTTTCTTAGTACTGTATATGAGGATTTAGTCGGGTTTTTTTGCCACTTCTCTTTAGCCGTTGAAAAACATAAAGTGTTGCTGCACTTGAATTTTTATCTCCTCTCTGGGTGTGAATGCTAAGCTATTTTTAAGATTATTATTTTACTCGATAACTCATTATATTTTTCTTTTTTCTCCTTCTTTAAAAAACGTTATTTGTTAAATAAGCAATTTCTTTTAAAACTGCATTTCTTTTTATATCACGTTGACTGCTGTTTTCTGAATATAATTTTCAAAACGGATTGCTAGAATGCACTGACATATTTCACTGCCAGTAATCGACGCAAACAATTTTTAGCAGCGTTAGACATTTGCTGCTGTCATAGTGAACAATATTAATAATAATAATAACAAAAAACTGTACGATAGATACTCTCACTTCACACTGTGCGAGTGTGAATGAAAATTTTCAACAGACACTTGAAAAATATAAAAAAAGAGGAATTGTGAATACAAGAGCGACAGACGCGTCGACAAAATACAGTAATATCCAAAAAAATGAATGCTGTTTCTAATTTTCAAACCGTTCAGAACGGATTTCATTTTATTCTAAATACCACTCGAGTAACTTTTATTTTATTTTTTTGAAAAAAAAAATTTGTTTCAATCCTAACCAATACTGACACCACTGGAAAAGATTTGCGCAAAGAGAGTAACCAAAGACGTTTTCGAGTGGCGACTGTTTCGGGGCAGCGCTTTTTCAAAACGCAAGTGTTGTTAAATGAAACGAAAGAAAAGGTAATGGAGAATACATTTTCTTTCTGCGGACAGCCACCTCTCTCTACCTATTTCTCAACGAGGACTACAGTGAAAAAAAATGATTATAATGCATTAACAATTTCGTTTCCTGTTTCGCATCGATGACTTTCTGTAAAACTCGATGCCAATTGAATGGCGACCAAAGAAAATATATAGCCGAATACCTATCGTCACTCAATTCTCTTTTCACATAGATTTATCCCCTAATCTTAATAAATCATTCATATCATACATAGGAGAGCACAGTACGTATTACCCAAAAATGGTTATAACAATACATCTGTACAGCTGAAGCGGTGACAATCTATAATGTCGTTGTGTTACTGGCACACAAAAACCAGTCCTAAAAGAGATTTTTGCCACATTTTATTCAATTTCAGTATTACGCTAACATTTTAAACGCCATTATTATTAGCCGCTAAGCATTTTCTTTTCTTTCGTTCGCTCTCTCGCTCACTCACTCACTCAATACTCTTATCTACACCGCACCACCTCTGTCACCAATAATTCTGGCAAAGAATAAGTAAGAGCCGATAGTTAGCGATATATACTGTCGAAATATATATAATAATAAAAATACATTTAAGTTTTTCTCTTCGCCTTATAAGTGTGTGTGCGAAACAGTGGTAAGAGAAAAGAGAGCTCGACATAAGTTGCTACAATAGCTCAAGGTATCGATGGCTTTTTTCACCCAACTGTTTCATTGTCACCAATTCATGCATGAAGTGCTTTCCATTCTTCTCTCTCCTCTTTTATACTTTTTTTTATCATTTTCTGTCTGGTGCAGAAGCAGCTCTAGTGCTGAGCAAATTGGGTGTAGACAACAGACTGAAAGAGCTCTGAACTTAGAGAGAAAAGACTGGCAGTGAAAAGAAATCAATTGGTAAAAGCGAAATAGATATATAGAATATATGGGGGATTTTTTTGTCGTTCGGCAAAAAAATATATATAAAGTGACACGTTACCCAATTTTGGGGTACAAATAACAAGACACATCTTGTAAACGCATTGTGCGAAGATCACTGTAATTACTACTTGTTGGGGCAAAACTTGTCACACAAATGGCTCATATACAACCATTCGCGATTATCGCTTATAGTACGGTCCCCCACCAAAAACGATATTAACAAGTTTCTGGTTCTTGAAGAAAAGGTTAAGCGCACATCGAAAAGTATTTAACTGGAAAACAGAAATGCTACTTAATTTACTAGCTTTAATTGTCAAAGTTTTGTAATATCTTTATAATATATATCGAGTGAGAGTATGTGTGTGTGTGTATATGTGTGGAAAACTTTTTTAATTAAATTTTTACGCCTCGAATAAATAATACTAAAAACTCAATTAGTGGTGTTTCGCCATCGCATACATATATATATATTTTACACGTCATTATTTAAACACTAACTATTTAACGAAAATTATTGCTTTTGCGCGCAAATATATTTAAATATACATATTAACTTCTCTCATTGCTCTCTGCGCGTATAAAATGCGATTACATTTTCGCCTTTCAATTCGAGAAAAGTTATTTATGCCATTAACAAAAATTATTGCCTATTAACGTTTTTACTCCGTATCCTCGAAAACAAAATATTCGCTGATCTGTAATTTGGGCAGAAAAAATCGGCTTTTAATTTATGACTACTAAGTTCGAGAATTAGAAAAAAAATTAGCCAATGATTATATAAATCAATCGGCGCTAATAAAACAAAATAGAAAAATCGTTTTAACACCTCTGCCAGTTTCGCTAATTGCCAGCCAAATATACGGAAAAAATACCAGAAAAAATAAAAAATGCTTTACATTTTACGCCTGCATTTTTGAATGCTATTATTATTCGCCGTGAAAAAAGTTCTAAATTTTTTTGCGCACACCATTTCTCTCTCTCGCTTTTTTTCATCATAATAGCGAATTCTTGTTAGCGAAATACTTGAGATAAGCTATCGCTGAATTTTTAAAAATTCCCCATAAATCTTGTTTTTTTACTTTGTTTAATACGTGAGCACATATATAAATGCGCGTATTATACATCTGGCGTAAGTGTTATTAACTTTTCAACACTTTTAAAAGATTATGAAGAAATTAATTAAAATTCAATGGGCGCTACGTTTGCCGGTTATGATCGCTTATTATACTGTGGCTGTGTTATACACGTATGCGCGGAGACCAATGAGTAGAGGAAAATAAATAACAAACTTTTTTTTACTATCATTATTATTTCTATCCATTTGCTAATTACTAAATGCTTTTTAATGGGTTTTAAAACTATTTTTATTGCATATTGGAAAATGCTTAGATGTTTGTCTGGACGTCACGCTCCGATCGTTATGTGGCTTCTATTACGCGTAATATCTCAATACAGAAGTCTCTTTTTATGGACTTAAGGTTATTTTTATGCAAAAAGCGATGTAATGCTCGGAATCTTTGATAATTATTATTGTTGTTTCGTTTTTTTGTACGCCATATAGTACTAGATTTTTTATTCGACGAATTTTTCCTCGAGATTTCGCTGGTTATAAAAATAGCGAAAAGAAATAAAATTCGAATACAAGAGAGCGAACGAGAAAAGAAAACGCGAGATAAAAAACGCATTAATATCTTAATGATTTAATACTAACACATCCCTTTTCTTTGGTAAAGATAAAAAATCTAAAAAAAACATCCTTAAACTTTCATTAGATATGACCTTTTCGGGTAATACTCTCTTGTCGTCTAATAACGTAATTGCGTTGCTCTTTCCTTTTAGATGAAGATATGCGAAAAGAGAAATAATTATTCATTATAGTAAATGTATTTTTTCGTTTTTTATTTTTAATTTGTTTATTATGATAATTATTCTCCGGCTCTTTTTAATTGATATATCATTTTTCTATCTGACGAGCTATGCGTTCAACTGAATTCGTCCGTACACTTGATTCGTTGCGCTACAAGATTGGCGATTCTCTCTCTCACTCGAGTTTCGTTCTGTTTTTTTTCGAAAAAGGTTTATCACATGCACTTTAATTTAAATGAAATAGAAACTTTAAAAATGTTTGGTTACTAATTGTAAGCTTAAATTATAGTCTTGCTATTAATGCCGTATAATTTTATACTCAATCTGTGGAAGAAAAATATTATCTTACGTGTTATTTATATATACAGACATAAAACTGTAACGACCAAAAAAATTCACCCGAACTAATAATTATTTCGTTTTAATGATATCTGTTTTCCTGGTCTGTCATTGAGACTAGAATTTAAAAGCTAAAAATGTATATATAAACTTATAAATATAACTTCTTTAACATCTGTGCCCGAAGATTAATGACGTTTTATTATCAAAGAGCCACTCGAAGATATAAGTATATATATATATACAGTAATATGGAGTCTATACTCAGATATATATACGCTTATATATCTCTTTCTCGAAATGCATGCACACCTTCAAAAAAAAGTAATAGCTTGACGTTTTATTTTCCCCGAGCTATATATATATAAAATCTCCTCAAAAAATTATTATATGTCATATTATATACTTTTTTTTGTTGAGAAGAAGTGAAACAGAAAAATAGTCAAAAAGGATTTCGTCTTAAGGGGTTTTTATCTTTTCTCCGCTTAAGAGAGTGACTTCGCGCATAAGTAATCATATCTTCTTCTTTTTTCTCTACGATTCCTAATTTTCTTATTTTATTTTGCTTATCATCTCGTCATCCGTAGACACAACTTCCGAATGGAAAATCATCAGTTTTCTTATGTCTAATAATAGACCTGTGATCAGAGTATTCCTGCATTTTGTGTTTCATAATAATAACCGTCAAAAAAAACTCCGGATAAATAGAGTTCAATGCGTTTAGAAAAATTGTTCGTTCATTAATTTTCGTTTATTAATGCTCACAGATTAATACATATTTATTTCGCGTCATATCACAGTCACTCAATTAATTGCTGCCCATTTGACTTTTTAGCCTATGGATAATAATTACCTCAATATTTTTTCCGCCTCGACTATAATAATAATAATATTATTAATAATTTATTAATGAATGAACGAAAGAGAGACACGGATGACTTAATTTTTTCGCAATCTAAAAACATAACTACTTCGATCTATCCGTATAAACTTGAATTTTTTTTGCATTACTTCTTTCGCTAAGCGTTGCTCAGCAGTAGTATTTTATTTTGTTCATCACATTATAATGAAGCGATGCATTAGCATAATTTCAGATTTTGTGTGCCTCCTCTCCCCTCGTCTTCATCTTGCAATCTCGATTTTTTGCCATTGATATGCAAATTTTTTGTGCATACTATTATTGAATTGAATTCCACTTCATCGGTACATATACTTCTTGATGGCAAGAGTTAAATAGAGGGGGAGAAGCGAAATAAAGTTAGATAACTCGAGGAATATGAAGATATCGGATGCTGTAAAAAAACTAAGAGAATCGGCAAAAAATTCGTTTTTATGAAATTTTTTGTCAAGAATGCACATTTTTGGACAATACTTTTTCTCTCTCCATTATCACTATTCAGATATTTTAAAAAATCAGTTTTTTTCGAGCCAGCAGTGGTATTAAATTAGATTTTTTTTCTCTCTCGACGAATGGAAATTTTTCACTGAAATCGTATTATTAATAAAATAGCGAAAATCTACTGCAGCTGAATTGAATTTATCGTGTATTATAAAAAGGTTTATTATTTTTTATTCTCCGCTCTCCATTTTTTTTACTGAATACAAAATATTTTCTTTACGCGTCTTACAATTTGTGCACAAAAAAAATTATTTTATAAATGAAATTAAATTTGAATACTTCAGAATAATATCATAGTATATAATATCATATTGACATATATTGGCGAGACATGAAAAATATTATTTCATCGCACAAACTCTTTTACGCCGATATCTTTAAAATCAACAATACGGTAACAACACGGCACGCACATTCGCGTATAACAAACGTAAAACTTTAATATTTACTAAAGATTTTTAACGAGCAAAAAATCTATATCGGGAAAATAAAAAAAAAGAAGTTTTACACACCAACTAATTTCTGACTCAATTTTTTAAATATATCTATCATTTTTATCCTCGAAATAGAGAAAAAAATTTCATAATAAAAATGAAATTATATAAAAAATTAGTCTAACGCACCATTAATAATAATGCTATTATACAGTCTATCACCGATATTATGGGCGGTCTTTGATCTACTTATATGGTTCTATGCTGTATATGCGAACAAAAATACAAAATAAAAAATGATTCTAAGGTACCAATAAGACAGCCATGGATATAATTAATATTATAAGAAAATAGCGCTGGCAGTGTAAAAGCCATACAATAATAAAAGAAAAGCTAATTTCCAGAATCGCTGCGTGTCGCCGACAATTTTCCCCATATATATATATAATTTTTTAAAAAAAACCTTGTTATTTATTATCCAAGCGATTCTTTCTAACAGGTATCGCTCCTCGATATGTCAAACGTTAGCTTAAATTTTCTCTTCGTTTCGAGATATAAATGAATGGAAAGAAAAAGAAAACTTGAATGCCATAATGTTATATAACTGGGGATACAGTCAGTCTTCTTTAATGCGCTCTCACTCAATGTGTGTGTGTGTCATAATTCATAAGACAATTTTTTTAGCTTTCATTATTATAATACATACTGAATATGATAAGTTATATATATTTATATTCCGCTGCTTCTCCTTACCATTGACTTGAATATAAATGATGCCGTTCTCTCGTCTTCTCGCTTTCTTCTAGTTTTTTTTTATGTTGCGCTACTTTTTTTGTGTGCAATTTTTTACTAGTCATAACTGGAGGCAATTTTCAATTTAAAATATAGCGCTGTGTTTTGCTTCACAGATACACGTGTTGTGCGGTGTTTTCGGAGAACGAAAAAAGAACCAAAAGCTATGTTAAAAGCATTATTTTGTTGATTTTTTCGAGGGGTTACATACGCGTACACGAATATTCGTTTAAAAAATTCATTCTCGACTCATTCACGTACGTGAGAGCAGGCGATACACACGGAGTGTCGAAAAAATAGGAAATTTTTACAAATTATTGGCTTATCTAACGCTAGCGATAGATGCAGCGATTCGGTAATAGTATGGATAAACAAAAACTGACTCTTGACTGGCCATAAAACTGTCCCATAAATCCTGATTTGAATGAGCCAATTGTGCAAATGGCTCGAATAAAAAGATATAACCATACACATAGATATACACTTACGCGCACAATGTCTGTACACTACTGGTATAGTAGTGGTGATGATGCCGGTGATAGCAGCGATGGCGGAGAATCGCTACTCTATTTTTTTGTTGCCACACAAATGAGACAATTCTAAATTGAATATATTAGGGGGCAATTTTGTTACACAGGGGGCGCACAATAGACTGTTCTTAAAAAACACAAAATGGTTTGCGAGATATCCATAAATTGCAATTCTGCGGTGACATTCACTTATTTATTTATCTAGTCGTTCTTCTTCTCTCTCTCTCTCTCTCTCTCTCTCCTTTTTTTTTGCTCTCGTTATTTATATACCACTATGCGAGTTATAGAAATTAATGTTACTTTTTGTTGTTCGGGTTTATGTGTTTTCTTCTGCTCGAAATACCATATCTGGCTATTAATATATTTTTTTTGTGTTGCTTTCGCTGTTGTGTTTTGGTTGTTTTGAAACGTAACTGAGAGAGAAAAGTGGGAAAGCATACACACTAAATTAAATTAATGTTGATATTAATTTTTTTTATTGCTACTTCCATCCGATATTTTCTTTTAATATTTCGCTTTTAAAATGAAAAAAAATGTAGATTTTTCTGCGCATTTTGACAAATTTTATGCTCTCTATATGATAGGGCAGTAAAAATACTTTTCGGCGCTGATTCGCGTAGCATTACAGTAATTTAATTTTATTTGTGTGCGATTCAAGAGGAGATAAAAAAAATTATATACGAATATTTACTTTACTTATTTTATCGCACAAAACTTTATGTATGTTATTATAAGCGATTTTCTCTCACATTATTTCTTATACATTAGCGAATACGATCGCATACCGATTGAGCGAAAAATATTCTTTTTCATTGAATGCTACTATTTTTTTGACAAAAACAATTTTGCGCAAATATTTTTGGCAACTGGTATGTCTTTGGTTAAGGATATGGTGCAAAAGTGATAAAGATTTTCGCTAAATAAACATTAAAACGGTGTGAAAGACTGGTTGCTTTTAAGGGAGAATACGTGTCAATGCCTTATTAGCTGCCATATGTTAATATGTCCAGTGTTTGCTGACCTTCGTTATACTTTAAAATCGTTATTCCTTAAACCGTACAAAATGTAACGCTAAAGCTATTATAAGAATCAAATGTTTAGTTAAAGAGAGAAAGAGAGAGGGAAGACAGTATTACAATAGTGGGAGAACTTGAGTTGAAGGGAAGTTTGAGGAACTAAACTTGAAATCCTTTTTACGAGTTTCGAGTCAGAACCTATTTGGTCGGCGATCGTTAAATTGGATTTAAATGCCATCACACACATCGCAGTTAATCCTAATTTTAGTTTGTCCTATGAAAGAGTCAGTTTATAAGTAAAGAAAGAGAATCATTTGACACATGAATACTAAAAATCAAAAAACTCTCTCACAGCGCACAGCAAAATAGAAAGAAAGAGAGAGGAGAGAGAGAGAGAGAGAGAGAGAGAGAGAGAGAGAGAGAGATTCTTAGAGGAATGTTAAGTAGTTCTAAACAGATGAAGAAAACACGTGCGTATTTTTCTGGCACTTGTTAAGCTCTGTGGCAGTGTTTTTTGGCGACGACTTTATTTCTTGGAAAACCTAACACCAGCTCTCGCCATAAGTCAAACGGATAAGTCAGTGCTCTTATTTTGCTTTCAAGACGTTTACTGAGTTAGTGTTATGCACACATACACACACACACACTTTAATTAAAAACACCCACTATCTTCTTTTCAGCAGAGACTTTGGCTGTAAAACTAATAAGTTGACTGCAGCCCTGCTAAAGATCCTATGATAAACAAATTATAATTTGTTGATTTTATGCTTTCAAACAGATTTTTGAGTTACTCCGCAGATACGAGAGCGCTTCCAAGGAAGAGCTAATACCATTAAACAGTGCTTTTAAAATGGAAAGACGAAAAACGCGAGAAAAGACGAAAAAATATTCTCTCGTTTTTCATAATCAATCAAATACTCTCGAGAAATGAGAGAAGAGTTTTAAAAACGAGAGAAAGAGGAGACTATCGCAGTGGTATACTGTTTAAGTAGCTGTAACAGAGATACCGAAAATTTTTCTAATTTTGAACGCCCATTAACCATATCTTTGTATGCTATGTTATTAGTGTATTAAGAGATTACTGGCAATAGTTAGTGTATATGTGTGGCTCGTTCGCCCTTCTGTTTGCCAGAAATATGTTTAAACGGTGCGAATATTCCAGTAAGCTATATATGCCTATAAAGTTTTATTGCATCCCTTTTTAAATTACCAATAAATAATATGTTGTTAACATATAGCGGCTTCGTATCCGTAAATTCGCGCAAATGGACACATTCGGATAACCAGAAGCATACCCATCGCGATAAATATGTAACTCATACACTAAAACTGTAACATTTGACTTAATTCAAAAATATTCACCCCTATCCCCGACAAAGTGATTGAAGAGGGGAGAAACGAAATCTCGGCGATAGCGCGTCTGCCGAGTGAATAAGTTTGTGGTGGCAGACACTGGAGAAGAAATTGCCATTATGTAAATGTGGCCGTAATTTTGGTTGTCATGTAATTCATATCAGTCACCCATAAAAGAATAAAAAGAATACATACACACACATAACATTATAATTCATTAGTTTGTCTCGTAGTCTTGTTCTGGCGTTGTTATATCAGCAGATACAACAATCTAACCAAACAAAAAATAATAAGAGACATTTTATTTAAATTTTGATGTTTGATTCGGTTAAGTAAGCCATTCGTCAAGAAAGTACCCCATAATGCGGATGAAAAAATGTCATACTAATAATCAGATGGATCAGCAAAGTACGAGTCAAAAGTTGACTGTCAGGCAAAAGTGGTTTAATACTCTTAGCGCAGGAGAAGGAATAAAAATGGTTTAATGCCATAACTGTTATTGGAGAGCAGCGCACATACAATGTCTGATGCATTTTCGTGATGAACTGTCATATCTCATCGCATCACTTGAACCCAACTTATACAATACTTACTACTGTTATATGCGCTTCTGTTTGAATAGAGTAATGCACTTATGACACTGTGCTCTCTCTCTCTCTCTCTCTCTCTCTATGCTCTCGGGCTAAGGTTCATATCTCTCTCCACTGTTTTACGTTAACGAAATGAATAAAAGTTGTATCGCTCTGTACTGTACTTCTTCTATGTAGCGATAGTCATTTACATTTGGTTTTTGGACTTAACCAAAAAAAGAGATTTTATGGTCAATAAACAGTCTCGTATGAGCTAAAATTAACTTTTTTTTATTTTTTCCTGATTATCACTTTAACAGTTTGTTTCCTAACCGTTAACACGAAATAAGCGAATGACTGGGGAAAATGAGAAAAAAATAATGTGTTGAGCGAGAAAATGAGAGAGCATTGTATCTGAGAACATGCAACGCATCAAAACAACGCGATCTTGTGGTGCTTTAATTTAAAGTAGAGATAATATAAAATTTCGTCAAAAGTTTTCGAGGAAAGAAGTTAAGCTATACTTTCGAGTGAGTGCGCGTTGAATGCATTGAAAATTTTTGAATAGTATAAACTATCCGTGCAAATGCTCGCAGTGTTAGTGCGTTCCCTGCGATCACTTCCAAACCTTCCAGTCGTTCATTCAATTTTAACGCTTATTTTATTTTTGGCATTGTGTTTGCGAATGCCATTAACTCTCATGTGATTATTGTCAATGTGTGTGTGTTTTTGTTTGTTTGTGTTTAAATTTAATTTTTGATATTAACGTAAATAAGTTTTACAATAAATTCTGAGTTCAAAGTTTTGAATTAAAAGCACTTTATTATTAAATTTTTATTTGTTAAGTAAAAATTCGCCATTAATTAATTAGTAATGGTGTAATTTAACATTTCTTTAATACGAATACTAATGAATAAATAATGAACTGCTATGTTGCGATATTTGACTTTGATTTTATTTAGTTTTCGAAAAAATTACGGAAATTTTATTTTAATCATTTAAACAAATGGTTTCAAACGCAAAAACAAAAATCACGAAATTATTGATTTAGTTTTTGTTTTGTTATTTTGTCGCAAAAATTGTGTTCGCGTTTTGTGTTGTTTTTAATTATTGTTTGACAATTGTTTACGAAAAAAAACTACAAATAAATCGCATCAAATTAAAATCAAATTTACAATAACGACGAAAATAAAATAATTTTCAGGTAAATTAATTTTTACCCCCCAAAAAATACACATATTATTATTATTCGAAAATATTTCAATTTTGTTCATGCGCTGAAAAAAACTTTTGTTTTTGGGTTAACCATAGAACTAGCGATACTCATTGATTGTGAGTGCATTGAAATGTTTTTGCCCAAACCGTGCCATTATATACTGAAAGTAACTGTAAGTAATATTTATATGCATTATATCTTTCGACCATCTTTTTGAGTGTGCATTCACTCATTGTCATGGTAACTAGTTGTCCACTTTATCTTTTCTGACTTGGCGTTATGGCCATATACAGTACATAAGAAGCAATATAAAAACGTATACATTTCTATACTGTATACTATTTTACTTAGTGTATGGGTTTTTTTTCGACAATTCTTATATGTTTAAGATATCGCTCGAAGTCATGGTTTTTTGATTTTTTTTTCTCTTACGCTATCTGTTTTGCTTTCAAAACTTTGTTTTAAAAATTTTACTTTTTATTATTTTTTTTCATTCCGGTATATATCTTTTATGTTTGTTGTTTTAATAAAACAAAAATGAAAAAGTTTTTCATATGAAAAGTTTTTATGGCTTCGCGACGCAATTAAATACATTTGAAGCGAAATAAGAGAAAGTGTGTGCGAGTTTGTCTTACCATTTGTATACGTTGCGAAGCTTTAACCCAAATTAGATATATTAGTCGTGCAATTTTTTGTTGTGTGTTATACCCTCCGGTTTAAAAATAATTATAGATATTAAAAATATATGTATAATTAAAGTAAAATTTATTACGTTAACTAAAGTTGATTTATTTGTCTAGAGTTGTCTATTGTCTCTGTTCACTCTCAATGTGAATATTAAACTAACATTTCATCTTTTTCTTAATTTTGGTCATTAAGTTTTGTTATTGTTTTTGTTTAAAACATTAACAATACACTAAAACTCGCATTAATAAACTAACGATGATATGTATTGGTCTAAATATTTAATACGCTTATTTCGAAACATTCAAATTTTGAAAAACAATATTTATTACGGTAGATAGTGTCGCAAATATTCTTACTGTATTATCGATCATAATTTATGCATCCGCTAGAAAATCTGTATTGTACGCAATAAAAATATTATACAAAATTATATTGAAACTCGTCGATAACTACGCAATTAAGTCGCTCTCTTTCCCCACTCGAGCACACACATACACAAAATGTGGTGGACGTGTGTTCAGCGATAAATTGCTTCATTATTCTCTCATGATTTAAAGACATGTCCCGCACTTAAGGCTTTCTCAAACTTAGTCGTTAGAAAGAAACGAAACGAAATGCGGTGTTACTTAAAAGTAATAAATTCAGAGATAAATAGATATATCTCTCTATCTCCGCATTTTTCTCATCCAAATGTCTTCTCTATGTAATTCTTGCTCTTATATTTTTACTGCGATGTTTGGTGCGGTAATCAATTATTTACCCCTACTCTTAAATATGGTGTGCTCGCCGGTATTCGTGGTATTCAAGCAATAATATTTGTCGCACCAAATTATATTTTTTCCTATCTGTTCGATCATTTTTATGCGTTTTTACACACATACACACAGAGAGAAAGAAACGCACACAAAGTTGTTGGACGGAAATCAGTTTGTGATTACAATTACTTGTGGATATGTGTACGCTTCAGATATATTTTCTTTTCGATTTTCTCCTCTCTCTCGTCATTGCATTTGGTCTTTTCTACATTATTTGATCCCCGGGAGAGCCGTAGCTTTCTCTGCTAATAACTGACCTGCCCATCAATTTAAACTGCAGTGATGACCAAACGCAACGACGCAACACTGTATTTTCTATTTGTTTTACTTTCTATCAGTGTGTTTCGCTAACGGTATAACATAACCGCTATCTCTATATCCTTACTCCGCTCTTCTTCTTCGCCATCCACTTAACTCTAGCGTTCCATTTATTTTAATCAAGAATTTTATATGCCGCACACTACCGCTGTATTTTCGTGTATTATAACTTTTGGCGAGAACAGCGTTCGTGTTAGAAATTATTAACGCAAAATTTATATACTGTATTAATGTTTGGTAATCAAGATTTATATCGCGTTTTACGAGATTAAATATTTATTTAATTTTTTTATTGTTTTTTGGCAAATTATTATTTGCTTTTTATATACCCCGTTGTCGTCAATTTATTTCGAACGCAGTTTAAACTTGCGCTAAATTATAGTGTCTTGATTTTTTTAATAGTTTCGAGTCCGTACATCAGAGTTATTAAAATTTTATTAATTGGATTTTATAATGCACGTAAGGTTTAATTTAGTTTAACTAAAAACGAATAACAGTTTCATCTCTGAAAAGTTTTAACTTTGAGTTCGTTTTAATTAAACAAATTCAAACTTAAGAGTTGCCCATGTCTGTCCGTCCTTCTGTCGGTACGTTCATAGTGGAAGCTGTTGCCATCATGGGATAAAAACTATTATATATGTTACGTAATCCTATGAAAAAGCGAGCTCCTTATGCATATGTTGTTCTTGTTTTGCCTTGCATTTGCTGCTGTACTTTTTTTGCTCGTAATTTATTTCTGCAAAATGCATTTTAATCTCTTGTTTATTCAAATTTTTTCTTAAAAAGCATTTTTTTAAATTTTTATTTTTAGAGCGGGGATATAATTAGCAAACGGAAATATTTAATTGCAATCTTTCCCGTGTACTCAATTAAAAGTAAATACTGTCACAGAATCTACTGTAGATGTAAAGTAGTCAAAAATAACAAAAATTTATTTCCTACCATACGATAGTCAAGATAAATATATATATGTATATTCAACTCATAACACTTAATGCATTTAAGTAATAAATAAATGCATCAAATAACGTATACGGAATTATAAATAACCAAAAGAGTATAACCAGTCGTCGTTATTATTATTATTATTACCGTATTTCTCCTCCATTTATTTCCACCCACTTTTCCGACTATGCGGTCAACAAATATTTAGCTGACATCAACTATTTTTTTCTCATATCTTTATTTTATTTTCTATAGCGTAAGATATGTTTTCCCCGTTGACGGCAAGCGTTTCTTAGATAAGAATTACGGAAAGATATAACGTGCCAAAGAGGAAGCTACTAATTGCCATTTTTTTCGCTATGCCTTCACCACTTCATCTCTTTTACCCCATCAGCGAAAAGATGGCCACTTTATATATATTTTTTCTTGCTCTCCTACTTCCTCTTCTTCTGATTCACGCAACATTGAGTTTCTGGAAGCGAAAATATGAGAGCTGTCTTTGTTAAGGTGAAATGTGACACTTTCTTTGCCAGCGTTTTGTAGCGTGTGTGTGTCTTTGTAAAAGAATTTGTAAGAGAAGTAAAGAGTGTGTGAGTGTGTATATGTATGTATGTGTGTAAAGAAAAAAATTTGACATTAGATGTTACGCAGGAAGAAAGGGGTGAAAGAGAGAGAACGTAGGGAAATGTTGCTCGAAAATTTATTGCCCCGATTGAAATTAATGTTTGCATTAAACGTTTTGTTGAGTGACTGTTTCTATGCGTTAATGATAGTTTTCGGTATTTTTTTTAAAAAAACCTCTTGCTTTAAATATAATAATATATTTAGCAGTAATTAATTTTGTTTTAAAAAAGTTATAACTTGACTTTTTTTTGCTCTTTTAAAATTTTCATGCTATCAGTAGATTTATACGTTACGGGCAATCAATCTTCTGCGTTGTTTAATATTTAGTTGCGACGCAAAATGAAAATTCCGCACATTTTTCAGCCCGAAAATAATGATTAAAAAAACGAGAAAATATAAATTGAAACAATACTGGAGAAAATTATTTTTATCATCCATTAACGCAAGCGTCTTCTCGCTTTCACTTTTATTTTTTTATGTCATTTAATCGTTGCTGATATAACAAAACGGCCATTTTTCTCGTTCACCTTTCACTCTCCACCATTCTCTACGCGCTATGCCATTGTTTTTTCCGCACAGTTTCCTATTTGCTAAGCTATAATTCATTTTCTGTTCGGTTAAGTAACTTAAATAAAAAAAGAGAAGGAGAGAAAGAAAAAGAAATAGATAGAGGGAGAGAAAAAACGAAAAAATTATTTGACATGTTAGCGAAAATGTAACCAAAGAAAGCGCCAAAAATATCAATTATGCCATTCACTCCGTGTTGACCCCCTTTTTCTATCGCTGTCAAAGCTCTTACAGCGCGACACTTGTTTCCACTTTTGTATTGTTGGCAATCAATAAATACACGCGTAGAAAAGAAAATACGAAAAAAAAACAATAGAAAAACTTTGTACTCCACTAATATTTAGTCATCGTGTGTGTGTGTGTTGGCCATTGGTTTTGAATTGCTTTCTGTTTATACAGTATATGCCGTTTTTTGCCGCCAAATATTGTGTGTTTGATATTCAATATATTGATTTACTTTAGGGTTTCATATTTTTTTGTCTTTGCATTTTTTGCTTTTCTGTTGTGTGCGCACCAATACTTTAATAAAGTAACCGTTTTATTAAAATTTTATCATTTATTTTATACGGCCAACGGTAACTTTCGATTTTCTAGAACATTGCGTTTAAAGAATAGAAAGAAAAGTTTTTTAGTGATTTTTGTATTTGACTTGTTTTTTGCTGTTGTTTTGTTTTGTAAAATTTTCAAAACACTGCGCACAGAATGTTTGCTTTTGTACTTTTGCAGCTATGAATTCTATTATATTAACCGCAAACAAAATAATACTGGAAAAAAACTAACGGGATAAGAAAAATTGATGTTATTTTTATTATTGCGCGTAGAAGTTTGCAATGTTTACTGGGTTTGAAGTTTTTATTTTCATAATATATAACTTTAAAAAGTTAGACTTATTTGTGGAATTTTTTTATGAACCGAAAATATAATAAATTTTATTAATATTTGAAATGAATATCTTTACTCGTATATGTCATAGTCGTAGCAGATATTAAATTTTTTCCTAGTTTTTAGTGTTTCATTTTGCATGGATTTCTTTTGATTTGCTCGCTGTTTTCGAGGCTTCTTTTTTGCTCTTTTGTCAACCGTTTTATTCATTTGTTTTTCCGGTTTCGATTTTTGACTCTTTTGTCTACGGTTTCGACGTCTTTGTGCAGACGCTTTAACAATTTAGCAAAAAAAATTAATTTTCAAAAATATATAAATTATTATACATTCCCATAATTTTAATTTTCAAGTAACATTTCAAATTAACACACCCGCAGTAGAGGTGGTAGCAGTAGATCTCGTTGTAGTTGATGTAGTAGTGGTGGTTCGTATCGCTATTATTCTTCCTGCGCACAAATTATTTCCAAGTCTCACCACAAATAGTGGCCGAAAGAAAATATACTCTTTTTTCGGCACCAAATTAATCGGCAGCGAAACGGTAACTGTTGACTGGGTAGTGTCGTTCATTATTATTTTACTATAATTACTAGTGTCCGTACTATTTAGTGGGGTAACTGTGGCCGAAATATTATTATTACCATTATTTAGATTTATGCGAAGCAGTAATAACGCGAAAATAATTACTAACATAATTAAAAACAAACTGGTGACTATTATTACCGTAGCCATTAATTTAAAAAATTTTCTCGCTTTGCATTCCATTGCGAGCACTACTACTGTGAAACCGAAAAATAATTTATAAATATTAAATGCCAGAATTTTTTTAAGCCTCTTAAAATTAAAATCTAGATATTTTTTGTTGCTTCTTTCTCTCTCGCTCTCTTTGGTCGTTTACGAGAACATCGTTAGCGCAAACGAGTTTTCCAAACAGAATATTCCTCTGAGAAGAAGCGTTTCGCAGTCTCTGTTCTGGAAAAAAAGAAATTATAATTGAAAATTTTTTTCTTCCTCTCTGTTTTGACTCGAGTTTTATTAATATAGATTATATTATTATACGCGAAGTATATATATAAACGGTATAAAAAACTAACTTATCGTTTGATTCAATTTAATAAATGACACGAATTACTCTCGAATACATGGGAAGTTAATTAAATTTTAAGACCGTTAGACAAAAGAGATTTAGTGTGCAGAGTGTAATAAATTTTGGTAAAATTATAAGTTTGCTTATTAGTCGACTGCTAATTAAATTATTTTTTATTTCAAAAAAAAAACAAGCGCTACTTTTTTGTTAGAGACATGTGTGCAAACTTTTTTCAGTAAAACAAAAAGACATTAATTTGCATTAAATTAACCTTAAAATACTCGAAAAAACGTATTAATTTTATTATTACGGAACTTTTATTTAATGCATTGAAGTTTAACGCTGTATTTTATGGAAAAAGTTTTTCGTTCGTTGCTAAACATTTACAACATCTGCTTATTTTGCAATGAAGAATCATAGCGGCAAAAAATCGGCTGCGATTAACCTTGTTAAAAATGTATAATTAACAATTCGAGCTAAATTAAACTAATCTATGGCTTATAAAAAAGATTTCGAGTTTCGTTTAGCATAAATATATGGGCGCACAGTAGTAACGCATTTTAATTTTTTTGCCGTTCATTTAATAACACGCTAAATCGCTCTGAATTTTCATATTTAAT
The DNA here is from genome assembly GCA_034700185.1 of Phthiracarus laevigatus. Taxonomy (NCBI): domain Eukaryota; kingdom Metazoa; phylum Arthropoda; class Arachnida; order Sarcoptiformes; family Phthiracaridae; genus Phthiracarus; species Phthiracarus laevigatus. The sequence goes on along the minus strand of JAQIXJ010000035.1, from coordinate 38,294 downwards.
AAAAAACACAACTTCTAACTTCGGCATAGTTGGAGGGGAAAAGGACGGAAAATTTACACAAAATTTGCATTAGGCATTTAATATTATTAAAATATGATGTTAGACTACTGCACTACGCGTATTTTATTTTGCGATTTTTGTATGAAAAAAGTTGCACAGCTGTATACAAACTTAAAATAAAAACAATACAAAGTATATAATTTTTGTTGACTTATTTAAGTAAACATGCGATGTACTTAATTATTGCACTGCTTTTTGACCCATTTAAAAATATCATTCATCGCAATTTGAATTTTTTCTCAATTATAAAAGTATGATATCCAATAAAAATTAGATTTTAGAAAACTCTGCTGAAATATTGTTACATGTATTTTGTGCGATGTATTACCATTAAGTAACTCAAGTAAATATGCGTAGAGTATATTAAAAAAATGTTAAAAATAGAATATATAAATATATGAGAGCGAAACAAACCAATACGGGAATGAATCTGCTTTCTGTCATACAGACCTTATCAAAACTACCTTCCGTTTAGTGTTAGGCCATTTTTGGTTTTTCCCCTCATATTCCAGCCGTTTTTTTATCCAGCGTAAAACATGTAATTTACAGAATATCTAAGGTTAGGAACAACTGTAATGCGCCTCATTAGACGCAGACACGAGTGGTTAATATCATATTTGAGAAAATTTCATTCTAACAGTCAAAGTGCTATTTTAAGTACTCCGAAATATAATATAAAACCATTCATTATAGAGATTTATATTTTAAATATTTAAAAAATATTTCGTTATTATAAGATAAATATTTTTAATCGCAATAAACATTTATTTTAAAATTACATTTTTAACGCTAATCAGATAATAATATTCAAAAAAAATTATGCAAATATTTGCTAACATTAGCTACAATTTTTTAATGAGTAAACAACACAAGGTTTTGATCACGAAAATAGTGCATAAAGATTTTTTAAACTAAAGTAGTGAACACAGTCATTAAAAAGTTTGTCAAATGAATCGCTAATGAACTATTCTCTCTCTCTCTCTCTCTCTCTCTCTCTCTCTCTCTCTCTCTCGCGTAGTTTATAGTATACTATTCATACGTTGAAATCATTAATTCATGTCTACATCGTTGAATAAATGAAAGCTTCTCATAAAAAGATACGATATATATAACCGTTATATGCAAAATAAATACAGTAAGCAGTCATGTACAGTACTTGTAGGGATAATAATAATAATGCTTAAGCAAGACATAAGCAAACATTGACGCAATTAATTGTAATTACTATTTCTTCTTTTTTTAATACGTCGTGTAATTATTATTACTAAAATATACATTTAACACACAAACTATAAAATTTATCTTTAGAAAACTTTTATTTCTATTTTCTATTTTATTTTTATTTTTTTTGGCTGCGTTTCGACTATGTTGAATAATTTCGGGAGACTAACTCTACTTATTCAATGCGATAGTTTTTAACATGTATTGCAACAAAGAGTCTTTTCAGGGAAACAAGAGGGGGGAAGCAGAAACTCTATACGTTAAAACCATCGCCGCATCAGTCATGGGGTATTATTTATATTTTGCATCACGACACACATCACTCCATCACTCCTTTACATCTCTCGCTCGCGGAACCCATTTATTGATCACTTGAAAAATAATAACAGCTCGAGTGGTCGACAGCGGAGACACACAATACACACACACACACACACACACACACACACATATATATATATATATACATTAACAGACTATTTCTCATAAGTCTAATTACGCATTTCTGAAAATCATATTTAGAGCTCGTGCAAAAAAAACGATGACATAACTCATTTCGGCGGATAAATTGTCAGGAATATTAACTCAGTCGGGGGCTATTTAGCGCTAGTTGAGGGGATATAGTTTTAGTATTCATCTGGGATTGAAAACTCGTACCCAACTTTTATGCAGGGATTGTCCTCCATTATTGTCATCATTTCTCTGCAAATTAATCAGTTCTCCCCAAACTCCTCCCGACTAATATACTAATATTGGCGTTCAAATTGGAAATTGCGTTTTATTGAGTGACAGTAAAATAGCATGAGAGAGAGAGAGAGAGAGAGAGAGAGAGAGAGAGAGAGAGAGAGAATGAGAGAGAGAGAGAGAGAGAGATAAGATAGTGAAATGGACTATAAAATAGATTGAGGAGACGGACAATTTGTATTGAGCTTGAGATAAGGAAGAGCCATATATATCAGATATCGAGAATCAAATCAAAGCTTTAACCATTGAATTGTCCTGACATTTCGCTTTAATTGCAATCGATGTGAACGTTTGAAATTAAAGTCACTATAAAATATCGTAATTATTAAATAAAATAGAATAAATGTTACTGCATGTGATTTTAAATATATCATTAATAAATATTATCTTTAATTTTTTCTGTGATATGATATTAACTAATTTTGCAAATGACCCGTATTTTTATTATTTGACTATTATTTGAGATAAACAAAAAGAGAGTTTTTAGATAAAACTTTGCCATTATTGAAACGATTTTTCAAGCATTGTATGTATTGCTGCAATCGATATAAAAAACCTCTTCCCTATTACATACGTATTTCGGTGAATATTCTAGATATTTGCATATTACTCGAATTATACTTTATATATTGCATGGTTTAAAAATTGGATAATTGTTAGTACAGTATATAATAATTACTGAAAAGTTCAATACTCTTTGGCGGAAAGTTAATCAAGTATTAATTTAGCCGTTTTTTCGCATAAATATATATAACATCAGCTGCGATCATGAATCCTCGTAGTATCTTAATGCAATTTTTTAGCTTAAATTTCATCGCTGACAAAACAAAAAAAAGTTTTTGTCACGAGAGGAGAGAGGAAGGGAGGGAGAGATGGAGAGAACAAAATTGAAAGCAAAACTTTGCTTTTCTCTCCACTCTTCGTTCGTGAACTCATTTCCTTCAATTCTCGTTTATACGAAAAACTATCTAAGGTTTCAGGCGTTCAGTTTCATCATTCTCTTCACTGATGCATTCGCTTTATATGTATTTGCACTGCTCTCCAATGAATACAATCGCAATGACTCTTTATTTCACACTCTTTCTCACTCAAACACACACATACACATACATACACCAAATGCGTTTTTGTTTGGTTTGCAATATTGAGGGCAGCAAAAAAATATTATTTTTCTAGACGTATTTAAATAATTTTCGTATAACCTTACGCCTCTCTATTACTGGTTATGTACTTTTATTTATCGATCTCTACTTTGGTCGTTTGTTCGCTATGTCTCGTATTTAATACAAAATTAATTGATTTATTAATTTTGGTTTTCGCTATCAAACAAACAAGTACTAATGTTATCCGATAACATCTCTCGTAAGAATAGAAAATACTATTTTCGCGAACATAACCAAAGAGCGAGAGCCAGAGAAAACACAATAACATGTATATTATAATAAAAGAACGCAAATATCAATGCTTTTTCCTTTCATCATCATCTTCTACTACTTTTTGTGGATTCAGTCTCCTCTTTTCAAAAGTCTTCATCCAACAAATCAGTAATCGTGTAGCGAATAGTTATATGCTTTTGTTCCACTGTTTTTGGCATCTGTTCGTGACATTGTATTCATTCGGTGATACCTTTCAAAGGTATAAGAAAGCATTCTTTTAGATCTCATTTTCTGCTTCTATTTTCTCTCTCGTCTGGAGAAGAGCTTCGCAATAAGAGTGAACCACTCAAAGACACACTTGAAATACATCCACCATCTATTTCTCTCGCACACACCAACGCACACACACATTTTTTTCATTGCTTGTTTATCTCATCTACAAGTTGCAAACTTTTTGTTATAAGCGCGTATATATAGATATTGATCAGTTTGATCGATAACAACAAATGTCTCCATTAATGCAAAATTTTCCGATTGAATTTTTGTCCACACATTGTAGACATATTTATATATAATTCCGTTTTTTTTATTATTTTTATTTTATAATATTTGGTTTCCCAAAAATTTACAATAGTTTTTCATCGAAATTATTATAGAAATAGGAGATGTTTTACAATAGGGTACGAAAAATACTGATGACAGTTGATAAAAACGAAAATTGGGAACAAAAAAAATAAATAAAAATCATTTTGTTATCTTAAAAGACTTCTATTATACGCTTATATCAGGAAAAATACTTTTAATAAAAATTTTTGAATTTTAGAAACCTTATATTTTCTTTATTCTCTTTTTTTATGTTTGACTATTTTAAAAAGTTTTTTGCCTCTAAAGCTACTGTTGTTATTTGATATCTTTATTGCTCGGAAGAATAAATGGCAATTCCTGAGCTAAAAAGATAAGGGTTTACAGCTGCACAGTCCGATTCGACACATTGTTTGAATCTCGAATTGACTTTTTCATAAAAAGCTCGAAAAATAACAAAAAATACGTATAAAACAAAGAGTGCAATGGAATAAAATTTAGCTCACTTTGCTCGAGTTAACGCAAACTTTTAAAAAAGTTTTGATAGCGAAAAAAACGAATAATAATAAAATTAAATTTTTTTACTAAAATGACAATTAGTTTTGGATTATATGAAATTGTTTAATAAATGGAGATGGACTTTGCGAAGGCATAGTGAGCTAAAACACGGGTTACCATAAGTATTATTAAACATATAACGCAATAGGTTAGAGTATAAACGTGTACGTGATCTAATAAGCAGCGCTACGATACATTCATACTAATATTGCGATATAAAGTTAAAACTTTTTAACGCAAAAACTTTTATAATATAAAGTTATAGAACGGAATTATTTTACGCGTAAAGTTTTTACGCCCGGAATATAATGCGAGAAGAATTCATTGAAATAATAAACAAAATAAAAAACTTTGGAAAAGTTGTTTATAAGTGAGACTGTGAGAGAAAGACTAATGTTTCAAACATGTGTCGCATCGGCGGTAAATCTTTTTCCAGCAAAATCAAAACAATACCATAAAAAACACTAAAAAAATTGTGTGAGAAAAAATTCAAAACTAATTGATAATACGAGCCAGCAATGCCAACCGTTCACATACCAAATTTATCGCTAACAAAATGCCAAAGTAATTAAATTTCTTTAAACTTTTGTCGTTGTTTTTTAATTGCCAAACAGTTAGTTATAGATAAACACGCGACTATTGTGTGCGTGTATGTGTATATATAACAGATATTTACCTATCAATGTTATTTTTTTCGAGTCTGATTTCTTTAATGGTATTGTGCCGCTTGCATTGAAATCATTAGATTGCAGTGGATTTCAGCAATCGCTTGGGACCATCTGTAACAGTAAACAGAGAACAAATAAAAATAAATACATAGCACTTTTTTACTGCTGCGTTACTACAGTCGAAAGAAAAAAGTACAGTAAAGTTTATAGTTCGCTACTAATAAAGAGAATAAAGTGAATGGTAAATAAAATTGAAAGTATTAGAAACGGATATTTTCTTTTTTTTCTTTTTCTTTCTCGAGATTTTACTTTTTATGTGCAGCATATATTTTTCACTTTTATAATGACTATTGCTTTACAGTCTGTTATAAATTTTAAGTATAGTGTAACGTTTTGAAGCTGTGAAAAATATTCATTTTTTGGTGACAGTTTTCTAGCATAACAAAAAATAATCGATACTTCTGTACCAATTCGGACTTTAAAATATAAATACCTGATTAGTTCCATATTTTTATTTAAAAAAAAATCATTTCCCATAGACATTTTAAATGTTTAGTTAGCCGGTAAATTCGGACATCTCCGGGCATTAGCCGGAAACGATGCACTCTATTCTGCTTAAAAGTTATATACCCATAAGTGAATGCTATTTGGCATTTTTAAGCGAAATGTTGTATTAATGTGTATTAACTATTTGTAAATGGTATTACGTTAACAAAAATCTAATTGCGAAAAGTTTGCTCCGTAATTGGGTTTTTTCTTTCTTGTTAACGAGTGAATAAATTATGTCTTAGCGACAAAATCGCTCTAATTAAAACACTAGCACGACCGTTATATACTGGTCGTATTATGTATAGCGAAAATGTTTTGGTAAGATTCCTTACCAGTTTGAAAATGAATGTTATGATTCGAAAACTATAAAAAGGATTTACCAATGATCGCATCAAAAATAAGCCTAATAGGCATTAAAAACATTAGCGAAAATGCTTTTAATTAATAATTTGTTGCTGCAATATAAGCGGAAAAAAACGCAAAAAAAACAATAGCCTTAGAGCTTTAAAAATGCGCATCGAAACCCAACGTATAGACAGATCTTCGTTAGAGGGAGTAAAATCCTAATTAAAATTGAATGTATTAGTGGAAGCCAGTCTACCGTAACGTATATTTCTACTATTTTTGATGCCCAGAAACATTGCCCATTTTTGCCACCAGATATAATGCTTACTGAGGTTTTTAGTCGCCATTAAACATAAATAATATATGCAAACAACACAACGTTAAGACTAACCTAACGATTTCTTCACATTCTGAATGATTATTTACCATACAATATATAAATATATCAATTTATGTTTCTTAATGTTAAAACTGTCAAGTCTTGAATAACCGGAACAGTAAATCCTGTTTTTGTATGCACGCATTGATTTGATTTACCCGTACATTCTTACGAATCGCGATGTTTTCTGTTAATATTTTAAGTCCTGCAGTGTTTCGCATCGTGTGGTGGTTTATAAGATCGATTGTTACATAATATGATCCCCGACTATGTGTACAGTACAGCCAAAATGCAGTTTCGTATCAGTGTAACCAATGTGTGCTCTCTTTCAGTTCTTGACACATTAAAACATAATTAATGGCAGAATCGCTATGTATGGCAGCGTTTAATAAAGTGATATAACGATTTCTTATTTTTATTTTTAATTCGTTTTTTTAAATTTAATTATAATATGAAAATAATATGCGTTTTGCATTTCGAGTTTCCTAACATTTTTTAAATGGTTTTCTATAATATATAATAATTTCATAGCTTATGATCCTTTTGTGCATCCGTTTCGGATTTCCGAGACTTTTAGTCGTAAAACCTTAAGAAGAGTCGCGAAACAAAAATCTCCGCTGAATACTAAATGAATTGTGTTTTTAATACATAGTATACTACTATTGCCGCGTATATATTGCTATTACTCTATCCTATTGTATCGCTCTAAATATAATAATGTATTCTTCGCACACATTAAAACTAATATCAACCATTCGCTATATTGTGTTTTTTTTCTTTTTTACTTGAATTTTAGTTTTGTGGCGAAAACGTAATCTCGTTATCTCGCAAAAACCACTATGAGAAGAGGAGACACTCAAATTAGAGGTAAGAGTGAATATAATTCTATATTTTTATTCAATTTTTGACGTTTGAATACTGTATAAAATTACGTACTAATAATACGAAACAGTAATGCAAGTGATAGAAAAAAGGCAACAAAAATTAATTTATACGTAATACTATTGATTAGTAACGCTATTGTAGGTCACGTTTTTATCTTTTTTTCCCCGATGTTTTGCGCGTGCTTTTCTGTTTGCGTTGAATTTTCTTCTTCCTTTTTTTCTCGCAATTACTGTTCATTGATATTATTCGCCATTAAAGCGAAATTTATTTCTCTGGCGACAATAATTATTAAGGAAATTATGGCGAGAGAAGAGAGAGAGAGAGAGGAAAAGAGTGGGTTTGAGATTTGTGTGTGGTGTGTGTGCGCTAAAAGGGAAAATTGAAATACGTTTTCGTGCAACGCGGTCACTATGGCAACAAATGATTAGAGTCCACCGACGGCTGGCGTTGTTATTGTTATTGAATTACTCGTTGCGCTTTTATAGTCTTGATAATGCCCAACCATTATATATCTTTTTCGCAACTGTTTTACGTTTTTCTTTCGTTCTCTCCCTTTTTCTTCGCTCTCGTTTTACTCCGAATTGCTCGCCAGAAATATCTCGCTCTTAAAGCTATTCCTGTTTTAACATTTATGCGATGGTAATTCTGATGTTTCCAGAGTCACTGACTGGTGATTATGTCTGGTAATGATACCAGAGATGGCTGTAAAGCGATTATTGCGTTTCGAGTAACTTTCACTCTCTCGTTCGTTCTCACCGTATTTTTTTTGTTGGCGATATCTGTTGGTTTCAAGTAAATGACGAATAATTGTGGCCAATAAACATAAAAAGCATTGCATCCTTTAGTTTTTATTGACTGAAGTTATTCTCACTTAAGATAATTAAAAAAATTGGTTATATTTTCGATGCGTGGAAACTATTTAATATGATATCGCTATTTATTAGAATGTTTTTTGTTTTATCTCTTGTTTTTTTTAATTATTTGACACTCGAAGGGTAAAACACAAAATATTTATAATCGGGTCCTTGAAGTTTACGAAATTTTTCAATTATTAATTAATATAACAAGCAAAACAATATTTGACACTAACGCTATTTTACAGCGAAATTGTTTTTCAATGCTTGTTTCGAAACAAACAAAAAACTAAAACAAAAAATGAGATATCGTTTCGAGCTTTCATTACAGACATGAAAAAGAAAAAACATTATGGCATTGGTTAAAAAACTATCGCTTTTAAACGCTGCTGGGGTTGCTTTTAGTTCAATTTTCGTCGTTTACCTACGCTTTTATAGATATGTACACTAAAAACATCGTTATTATTGACTTTTAACATGAAAATGCATTCAACAAAATTGCGCTCAGGTTTTTGTCAAATAGCGTGACGCACACACTAATAGACTGTAGAGATTGAGAGATAAATAAATGGCAAATTTATTAAATTTTTTCTTCCTAGTAGTATACAGAGAACCTTTTTTTTGTAGTTTAACTGAACTGTAAAGCGAGTCTCATGCAAAAATTAAATGCATTGCGAGAGAGAGAGAGTTTTAATATCTAAAAATTGTAAGCAAACGTGTAAGCAGTCTAAAAATTTCTCGGTTCTCTCTCTCTCCCCATTGTCTAATGTTATGATTGATTATCTGACATATAAAATAAGAATAAAAATTATTATACAGATAAAAATATTTTTCAACCGCTGCTGCGCATCTATGACATTGAAAATCTAGAAGAATTTTTTTGTTCAGCACTATCGCTCTATTATTTCAAAATGAAAAATAACTTTTAACGTTTTAAACTCAATAATATAATTATCTGTATTTTGCCAAAAACAATGAACGCAAGATGCATCAATTTCCTAATGTTATTGATGGACGTGTCAATTACAGAAAAGAACAAAACCCCAACAAAAAATACAGAAGCTTCTGTTGCATCCGTAGACCATGTGCTCTAAACGCAATGAAAGTCCTGAAAAATCTAGAATTTTATTTTTTTTCGGTATACTATGAAATCAATTTAATTATATAAGAGATAACACGAACCAATCGAATCGATCAATTTTAATCTCTACCCTAACATAACACGCGAACACGAGTTAAATCCAAAAACGATGTTTCGCTTTATTCTCTCTCCCGGTCTTCCTCTTTCTCCCTCTTTATTCTCATTTCGGCTTATGTGTGGCACAATTTTGCGCGATTTTGGTGGTGATATCTGTATCTATTCCAGTGTGGGAGGATGTAAAGCGATTCCATGGATGAGTCACGGTATGGCGAGTTAGCCCAATAGATTAGGGTCTAGTTTTGCGTATTGCGGTATTAGTTTGACTGTCACTTTGACTGATCCAAAATATATTCCCAAACTGCGTTTTTATGTGAACTGAAAATTTTTCATGCGACGACATTGAGGAAAATAAATTAATTGCAAAATATTTTGATAAGAAAACGAGAAAAAGAGAATAGAAAAAAATGGATGTCACTTCGAATCAGTTGATTAACTGCGTTGATGCGTTTATCATCGGTTATGAGATTAGACGTTAATATACTATATATATATATATATATAAACTTATTATATTTACTATACGTAACAGCGAATGTGTGTCTTTTCTTTTAGCTGAATTAATCTTAGTCTAAATTTTGTGTGACAAAAATTTGATGTCAAACTGAGACTTATAGCAGACGTTAAGTTTTTAGCTCAATTGAGTTTTATCAAATGTCAGCATGAATTTGACAGCTTTTCCTAGTCTACAATTTTTTTCCATTTGTCCATCAGCGACGACTAATCTTAAAAAAAGATAGTTTGGCACAGTTTATCAATTTAACTAATAATAGTTTAGCGTATGTAAACATTTTTTTGTGAAACGAATAGGTAATAAATATGCGCATCATAATTATTAATTATTCTCGACTACAGTAATAATTAATTAAAATATTGTCACTTACAGGCGCAGTATTAATAAATTTTTTTTGAAAAATTTGTTTTTGATCGCTCGAGATATTTTTAGTAAAATTTTAGTTGGAAATGCGAAGTAAATGTTGTATCGTATTTTTGACTGCCGCCGAAAATAAAGTTGTCATTTAAAATAAAACTTAACCCCAGGAAAAGATTTTCAAAATACATAACGGTTTTTGTGAGTAAGATCTCAAAAACACTTATTTTGACGTTTTGTTTTGTCTACATTTATAACAGTTTAGTCTAAACGCTGCAAAATTTAGCAGACAGTTCGAAGCCAAAAAATAAAACCAATAAATACATCTCTCGAGCGAAATAAGATAAAATACCCGACAAAATGTTGCCAAGAAAATTCGAGAATATAAGAAGAAAATAATCTGTTATTTAGTCCCGCATATGAACGCCGCTAAACGCACTAAATTTTAAGCCATCTAATGATGACTTAAGCATACGAGAGATAAAAAATATAAACGGAAGCCAAACTGTGAATTATGAGTCGATGAGTGAGAATTAAAACGACGGTTAAATATCTTAAAGAGAGTGGGAGAGAGAGAGAGATAAAAGAGAAAATAGATTTTTGAGAAGCAAAAATATGTAAGGAAAACATAAAAGCGTGCCCATTATTCACGTCACGTAAATATTGAGCGCACACAGATTTTTTTATTATTACTACAATAAGTCAAAGTTTTTTCCTCCGCAAATATTTCATACATTTTCAACCGAAAAAAGTGTTCCCAAAAAAATGTTTCGTTTCCCCTCTCCATCTGCAACTCACTCGCAGCTATGCTTAACAATGATTTAGTTCGGCGTTGATACTTGCCATTTGGGTTGTAAAACGCATTAATGTTTTATCAACCACTTATTCTCATATATATATATGTTGAATAGAAGGCTCTATTTTTCCAACTAATCTTTCTTCTTTTTTTTCGTTCGCTATTTTCGAAACTTTTGCTCGCAAAAATACATGAGCATTCGCTCTGATTTCAAAACTTCTATCTCTGAACTCGTACTTTTCTGTGCCCCAATGGGACTCTACTCTGACAGCGGAAAAAAATTGTGTTCTCCTTTCCATTGACATATATTTTAGTAATGTGTTACACAAGCAATTGATTAATGCTATTTTTATGAGAAGGAAAGTGGCAGCAGAAGTAGTAGCAGCAGCAGCAGAAGCGCTGCTACTTCTGTGCCACTGCTTTTCTGGAATATATGAATATTAATCTACAAATGGCATGACCCGAAACTTGTACTTTATTTTTATTTTATTGTTTCGAAGTCACTTTTGCCTTTACTTTATTTGGATCCGTGATCCACAAAACAAGCGAATACACGACCTTTATTTTTGTTCGTTTCACTAGTTTTTTTGTGTTCATTCGGTCTCCCATATGTCGTTACAAAAAGCCAATGAAAAAACATTGTGCGATACGATCTGCTCAATTATTTTTTACTTGCATTTTTTCTGGCATTGTGTCACACCAGCTATTTTTTCTCTGGCGGTTATTTTCTGGGTAAATCGTATTTTAATTAATATACACTATATGTTTGAGTTATACTTAACCTCAGATTTGCTCGTAATTAGTCACGCATTTGTGCGAAAGTAGAGAGAAAGAAAAATTTCACTGGTAATCGAAAGAAGTAAAAAAAAGGAACGACACAAATGTCACGGTCAGACATTGGCATTGAGATAATTGTCTAATATATTAAAATTGATGACCATTTGTCCCCATTTCCGATACCGTTTTCTCTTTTTTTCGCTATGTGTGTGTGTTTGTGTCTGTGTGTCGCGTTTTCGCTATTAAAGTTTTATTACATTATTATTGGGTGTGGTTGTAGTCATTGATTACCATCACTAGATTTCTGTGTTTTTTTTCGGTAGTGTGGGCTAAAATTGGAAGAATGGAATGCAATTATCGCTACTATGTATTTGATTTTTTTCGGTGATAAGTAGACAAGAGAGCGAATGGGAGAAAAAATGATTCACTCTACACGCTCTCTTAAATTAAGTTTTGGGCGGTTTCCTATATTTTTTCCCTGTATGTGTGTGTTTTGTGTTATCACAAATATAAAAAATTAAGTTACCTTTTTAACCATGTTTTTATATTTTTTCCGTCTACTCATCCTAACTATTTAATTACAAATGATTCTCTTACACTCTCTTATTTTTAAATTGGTTTCATGATCACTGTTATAATAGCCGTTACCTTTATTATGGGTAAGAAGTAACTGATTCGCTTTATTTATACCATATGCAGTTTACTGTATATTCAAAAGTTTTTTGTATAATCTTTTATTGATGTTAGCGTTGATGCTCAGCTCACTTCTCTTTCTTTATTTTGGTCTCTCGCTCGCTCTCTCCTCTCCTAATAAATTGGTTTGATATCATTTTACGTATTTTTTTGTCCTCTTATTGCTTTCGTCTATTCATGGCTTCTGTTAGCTATTCTTTCTATCTTTTATATGGTTTTCTTCTTGCTTATTCTCTATTGAAAGGTGAATTAATCGACAAAACAGTCTCTTTTGTCGGTATTTATCAAAAAATATATATACTTTTATATAGGGATAGAAGTAACAAATGATAAGCTGCCTCATTATTTCGCTAAAAGTTATAAATCATATGATTACGAGAGCGAACACTGGGAGTTCTACTGCTAAATTAAAATATTATTCTGCATATCTTATCGAAATAAACTTAAAAGCATAGCATAGAAATTGCTGGCAAAAGTCATTGTATGGGTTTTGTTTGTCATCGCAATTTCATGTTAATGTATTTGCTATTCGCCTGCCATTGTTAGCCCTCAGATATAACACCGTTCCTCATGAGACCTCCAAAACCACTCTCACTCTTACTCGAAACAGACATCTCTTACTGCAAATGCACTGTGCAATACTTGAATCACACACAATTCTTTATTGTCATTATTCCTTTTGTTTTACGCGAACTTCTCTTTCTTCTTCCATGTCTTAGTACTTTGGCATGTATTGGGTCACTAAAATAAGACATTCATCTTCATTGTGGCCTTAACTAAGGCTTTACTTTGACTTAACGCATCATATTTGTTATTAGTTTTCTTCTTCTTCACTACTTCTACTCTTTCTTTGACAAAAAAAAATAATTTATTATTGTTCTCTCTCTCTCTCTCTCACTCACTCACTCACTCATTCACTCACTCACTCACTCACTCACTCCGCCGTTTGAATTATTAATGCATGCATAATATTGACATCAATTATTTGTTGCTTGATTTTTGTTTAAAACGCATTAATTTAATGAACTTTATTCTCCCCAAAAACTAGCAAACGAGAAAAATTAGTTTTTTTAATCAATAAAAACGATCTCTAATGCGTTCGCACAAACTGTTACACCAATTCCTACCCAATTAATCACCCGAATGACTTGAATGGTCAAAATTAAAAGGCAATCTTCAGGCAACGATATAGTAATTTATTTTTTTTTTGCTTTTGCCCAATATTTTAGCCGCTTCTCGTAAAAAAAATAATATTAGTGCTAAGCTTTATTCAAAAAAGTTCTGAAAACTGATGGTTATGTTACTAAATGTTAAAAAGAAGTCTTTGGCATCATTTTTCATGACAATTAACAATATTAGTTTTATATCTTGTATCTAACGGTGACCTCAATATAATCGTTTTTTGTCTGTGTTGAAGTGAATCGAAAGTTGATGGATTGCTGGAATAATTGAATACACAGTGCAGAAGTATATATATATGACAAGAAAATGTAATCTTATACAAACTGACAATTGTGTGTCACTCAAACTCTCATCCCGGAGAGAGAGAGAGAGGAGAGAGAGAGATAAGCAAAAAAATTAAAAAATCTACTCAGTAGTGAACTAATTTTTTCCTTTTCTTATCTGGTTGTAGATGTATTTATTTTACAGGGAAAAATACAATACTTTATTATTAGACAATAAATTATCGTACGTAAACTGTGCGCTGCTATTATTGATCAGTAATCGATTCTTACATTAAATATCGGCGTTATGTAGTTTGAATGTCATAAAAAATAAAGTTTACTCTAGAATAAGAGCTTCTAACCTAATTTCGAGACATAACTATTATTTGGCATCAACTAATTAGCGTTATATAATTAGTTGGCAGCGATGTGAGAAACTTACAAAACGGAAATACTATTGTAGTAGTAATACTGTATAATGATTTTTGCAAAAAAAAACAAGGCTAACACTACTCGTATCGCGTTCACAGTACTGTACACAATCCGCGGCATAAAAAAATATCTAATTCATCATTCTTTACGGCAGTGCACTTCACTACTCGAATGTTACTGCCCCGCAATGCAAGCACCATTTTATTTGATTAAAAGAAAGGGCAAGTCGTTTAAAGCGAAAATTTAGATGAATTTTTTATCCTCAGATTTTCAGTAGTCTGAAAAAAGGATTTTTTTGCGAGTATTATAGTAGACTCGCGTTATTTTTTTTTTGCTGTTCACAAGCAAACGAAAGCAAATAAAATTTTATAGGCATATGAATATTTAATAAACATGGAAAAAAGTGTGCGTAAGATAATAACATTATAAGAAGAGAAAGAATATATATCCGCAATAAACAATTCAGTAGTATTTTATTTCATAAAACAGTAATTTATGAAACATGAAAGCGTAGCGTACATGCGTTTTTTATGTGTGTTTGTTATTACTTTCTTCGGATTGCGTTTGTGTTAAGCAAATAAATCATATATGAATTCTTAATACATGATTCATGCCATATAACCATGATCTAAACCAAATGTAGATTTAATTAGAAAACTTTCTGCGTTTTCTTTTTTGGTTGAGATAAGTTTGCGTTTTATCTAAGCGAAACAAAACTTCTTATTTGATTCCTAAATATCCATTATTAGCGAAAGTGTGTGTTAAATCTCAATTGTGAAATTTAAAAGTTATAATCGCGCCGTTTTTTTATCGCGTTAATTATTTTGAGTGTACGTACTAATTTTAACCGTATCTTAAAATATAATGACACGCTATACTAGAATTTAGTTAATTCAACTTAGCATCCCTTTTCATACGCTATCCGTATTGTATATTCAGTATCGACTGGTGAGTAGTCTTTTGTATTCCCGTTCACAACCCTTTTATCACTAATTCGCAGAGCATTTGCTCTGTCAGTCGGTCTCTGAGCTGAAATGAAACGTGAAGTGTACGCGTCTAGTGTTATCTTTTTCGAAGTTTTCAGAACCCATAGAACTACAACTTCGAAACTAATTATTATAATTATAAGAAAACTTGTGATATATTTTTGCCTCACTATCTTCCGCTCGAATCGTTATGTTTATCATTATTATTATTATACCTCTGAAAGTTAATAGTAAACTGTTATTATTATTATTATTACCGTTAAGAGTAAATTATTATAAGGCTATCGCGTTCGCTATAATGACAGTCTTATTCATTAGTTGTGATAAAGTGGATTTTCATAATTATCTCTCTTGACAATTGAAAAATAAAATGACAAATTGATAAGCAACCCATAGTTTTCGTTTTCAGCGTCAAAATAGCGTCGAAAAAAATCGCTTAAAAGTTTTGCTAAATTTATTAGAGCATTCACACACTAACGCTAAACTATATATTTATTGATTATTTATTTAAATGTCTGCATCTTTTATTTCTTTATAAACCATTTTAAATAGCAATTTATATTTATTTCCAACTGTCAGACGACTACCGTATTAGCAAAAGCTATTGTTTTTTGGAAAAATCAATGCGACGAAAATCTTTAACTCGCAATCCCACTGACAAATTAATGGTCAAAAACGCTATTCTCTTCGCATTCTGTTTCTTAAATTCGATTTTCTTTCGTTACTTTTTCCCGTGGCATTCATAGTAACCAAAGGAAAAAATAATGGTAACATTTCCCATTGCGAAGCAGCGCCGTAAGAATTTATTATTTCGCCTTATAATGAAAATATGTAACGAATAGACTTTAATACGCAATAAAAGTATAATATAAAATGTTCGCTGGCCTTAAAACTATTCGTACGATATATTATAGCGCTTATATGGTATGCGTATATACTCTACATTTTTTATTTTTTGTTGTTCGCCGTATCATATCGCTCTCTATTTCGGTAATAATAATAATAATAATAAGATAGCTTATAGAGAGTAAAGAGTTTGATGTTCGATGAGCCACAACTTGAAACGCGCAACAGAAAAGCAACAACAAAAAAAAGTTGAGCAAAAAAATATCACTGCTATCAAAATCTTTTATGAAGATTACTCTTTCGAAACTTTGGAAATGACCATAAGGTTTGATGATGATGATGATGATTATGGCGATATTAGTTTTTGTTTGATGTCCCGTCACTGTATCACATCTTTTATCATAAATAACTATTTGTATTGTATTCGCGTTGGGCTCTCATTTTTTGATAGATAAATGAAATGTTTTTTAATCTAATACGAGATGCTTTCGCTATTAAATCGGTTTCTATTAACACAGGAAACATATGGTCGATAACAAGATTGTCGGCTAATGCCATTTATTTTAGTATTTTTTATGATAAGATAAGAAATTAAGCAGATTTTTTTGTGAAATTGTAAAGTAAAATATTATGTTTATTTGATTTGGGATCACATATGAAAGAAATATCAATTTAATAAGAAGATTTGAGATTTCAGAAAATCGACGAATCAATTTTTTTCTCTATGAATAATTCCTTTTTAAAAAAATTACTCGAAATTCGAAGTTTATGCAGATCTATGTATTTCTCTATATTATTATTGATTTTTTTTGCTAAATTGAAATTTATTATTTAATGAAAAATTATCGTACATTGTATCGCAAAATATATGGCAAACAAAGAAAATTCTAAAGATCAATAATGTCTACAAAAAAAATGAAATAAGATTTTTCTTTCATAATTTTCGAAAGTATTATGTTATAATTTTCCCAAATAATAATAATATCTAAAAGCTTTTCTAAAAATAAATAAAAGCCCCGATAATTATATTTTGGCAATTATTTGCGTATAAATATGAAAAAATATTTCAATATATAAATATATTATATATACATATAATCTGTATATACAGTATATACAATAATAATAAGTGGAATGCTTTTCATAAGCAATATTCGCCCATTATTTGCTGTAAAAACAAAAGCGGCTCTTATTATATGCATATTTCTTGCACAGAAGAGTTATTCTCCGTAATTTTATTGTCTTCCACACAATAACACTTTGCGCGTATCGCGTATACATTTAACGATAATACGTTTTAGAAGCCTGTATGGTATATTGTATAATATTTACAGAGCAGCGCAACAGTAAAAATATTTTGCATTTTTAATATTCAAAATGCATCGCACACTCGATATATATATATATATGTATGTATGTATATATATATACTGATGCTATAGTTTCGTGCAGGCAAATACTATCTGCGTTATGAAAATATATAAAAATATATTTTCACTGTTTTCTTTGCATTAAAATAAAATGTAAATGTGTATTACGTGTTTGTCATTTGTTTGCGGAATATAAACTTCTGTGTAGAGTAGTTTACAGTTTATAGGAATATATATGTCCAAAAACAGAAATAATTCCGAAAAGTATAGGTACAGATGTATAAAACAGTGAGAACGAGAAGATTGCGAGTGTTGTGCAAAAAATTATATATATATATTTTAAGTAAATATTGATTTTCTGGCGAAAAGTTTTGTTAAAATATACTTTACTCTTTTTCGCTCATAAGTTTTTAACAAATCATATATTTATATATCCGTAAAATGCATATATAACATATTTTTCTGATAGATATTTTTGTTCGCTGAAGTAATTTAAGAGCTGAAGAGTGAAGTGTAGAGAAAAAATTATACAGACGCTCAGCAATAGCTAGAAAAATAAGTTTAGCTGTTGGTGATGTTAAATAAAATTTTGTTTTGTTTGGCTTCGTTTTCTAAATTACTTTTGAAAGTTTGATTCGATTGCATAAATAATTAGGCATATATTGCATTTTGCAGACATTTTCGCTATCATTACGACTAAACGACTACAACATCACTAACTACTATTTTCGGTTCTCTCTCTCTCTCTCTCTCGCATTTCACTAATCAAATCATGTTTTGCCAAAACTAATGAAATTATTACTTCAATTCCCTTTTTCCACTGCTGTTGCAGCTAGAGTTGGGATTTGTATTTGCGGTCTCGAAATAGTAGTTCCATGTTTTCCACGAAATCGCACGTATAAGTTACTGTTCCTCAAAATGCAAGTATTTTGCCGCTTCTTGTAAATTATTATCTCGTTTCTCTATCTTCTTAAAGAATCACATAAACAGTGTTTCGTTCAGTTTACTGTTAGATATTTTAAATCACTGAAACTTAATTGAAATTTTTTTCAACAAAAAATGATACTTACTGTAGTATATCTTTATGTATTATAGCTTTAAGATTTTGTTTTATATTGTGACAAATGTCAATCGAATTATTTCTAGTTTTATTAAATTCTTTCGTTAAAAACTAATGTCAGGCGAGATATTCACTCGAGAAAAGGAAATCTAATCTAAAGAATTTCTTTCTTTCTTCATCGAATCGTCTCATTTAACTTAACTTAATGCGAAAATAAAATCTAAATCAATAATTTATAAATAAATTTCTTTCGAGAAAATAAATTTTTTATTTCTCTCTGGGGAAGAGAGAGAGAGAGAGAGAGAGAGAGAGAGAGAGAGAGAGAGAGGAGAAAGAGAGAGACGAGAGAATCAAACTCTGTTAGGCGTAAACCAAATACGGATCAAATGCTACACATCTTTCACTTTCCTAATATTGGATTCAAGGATTACCCTCAAAAATAAAGTCAATATTGTGCAGAAGCGAAATCAGCTTAAGTGTAGCATAGCTTATATAATATTATATTCTGTTATATTCCAATACGACGGAGGTTTTTAGTATATATACTGTTATATAATCTTTGCTGCGAAACTCTCTTCTTATTATATTTATACCGAGCATTTTAGTCTTTTTTATTCACTATACCATAGACAAAAATATTGGATATAGCGTTTTTTTATTTGGTTGGATAATTTTCTGAGCAAAAAACTGCGTTTTGGGCGATTTTCTTCCTCTCCGTCTCTATTATTCTCTCTCCTCTCCCAATAAAAACGATGTTATATCGAAATTATGGCGAGAATTAAAAAGGCAGAAAATTATCGCTCTCAACCAAAAAAATATCCCACAGTTACAAAATTCCACACCGCTTTCGAATCGGAAATGCCACGCAACAAAAATTATAGTGGAATTATATAAAATTATGGCATATTTATTATTCTTTTTAAGTTTTATTGGAACCTGGAAAATAATATCGGACAAAATATTTTAAATATAATTATACGATATATCGTTTGCTTTAAACAACTCACAGGTTTTGATATTATATACAGTGAAATACTTAAGCACATACTTTATATAATATTATATATTGTCTGTATAGATATAATAAGCTACTACTAAACTTGATAAGTATATAATTATTTGGCAAAGCAAATCAGTTTTGATCTTTCATCTCGCAGTCATTAATTTTAATTGTATGTTACACACACACTCACTCACACACACATACTCTCACTATTAATATAACAGAGTATTGTTCACCAGAAAGTATGATTAAAATCCGCGCACAAATAACACACAATAATGATGATTAATACATATTCGCAAAAAAAGTCACGTCTAGACGTTTTTCTCGGTCTTATGGCATTTGAGTGAGCGATGAGAGAAGAGAAAAATCTGCGCCACTGTCATCAGAACGACGATAAGAGGCTCTTTATTTTTCTTTTAGTCACTCACTCGCTCACTCATTCACTTCTCTAATCTATCTATTTCTTTCGCTTTCCAGAGAAAACAAATTTTTAAAGGTCATGTTCTAGTTATTAGACTAATAGTGTTTTTTGTTTTAGTTTTTTTAGCATTTTTTAAACTCAATTCGAGCGAAGTTAAATTGATTTGTGTCAAAAATAGAGATTTTTGCGAAATTTTTTATTGTATTTCTGCAGCGTTGCGAAAGTTCAACATGAATTTGAAATCCAATTAGTGTTTCTAATTATTATTACTAATTCACTTACAAATACAGTATAACTAGAGTAAGTAATTAATAACAATCTATAATAGAAAGATCGATGGGAAGAGTGTTCGTATATTTTATATTCTACCCATTTATATGCGATTTTTAAAATGTTTATTTATTTAATAGCAATTGTTTACACTACAGTATATTTAAATACGTTTTTCTCGTTAATTTGTTTTTTGTTAAGTTTAAATTTTATTAACAACTAAAAAATTCATTTTAAAGAAGGTATAAAACTCGTGTAACTAATAAAACAAAACTCCCATTGCGAACAACTCGTCAGTATTTATTATTTATCAATATTACCCATTTATTGCTACTAATACTATATACTACTAATTATTAGGAAATAAATTAATTTAGTTGTTATAGCATCTGCACCAACATCTTGATGTGGATATTATGTGAAGCTTAGTACTAGTGAAAGGAGAGATTGAAGATGTATAGCACTAGACCAAAACTTCATTAAATTGTAATGCAATCTCTCTTGTTTTTTCATCCCTTCACTCAATTTCGTAACACCGAATAGGATAGTAAACCATTTCGGTGGTCATAATGTGTAAAAGATGACAGTAACAATGAATTTATAGCCAGCATTCAAAATTGATGAGATTGCAAGTCTTGCTACGCTATCGCAACTCTCGCACTATTTCGTTGCCTTTTTTACGCACAGACATAGATATAATACCATAGATGTTAGTTGCAAACTACTTTTACTGAATACAAAATATATCCCCAATTGTTTTATCTCATTGTCGAGTTGTTTAATTAAATATTTTCAATTTTGGTTTTTGTTACTTTCAGCTTCAATGGATCATTTGCGACACACTGTTCCACATCGTAATTCGGACGACAGTGAAACAGACGAGTATAATGTGATCGGTAGCGATCGACAGTACGAGCGTATCGGCGATCGAGCGTCAGGCTCGAGCACTGCCACTTCGCGATCATCAAATAATCACTCAAACATTGGAACGCATCCGATGAAGGCTACACATTACGCCGAATCGGCTATATATCGAAGATCGAGAGGTGAGCCAAATCTAAATGTTATTTGTAAATGTAATTCAAATGCAAAGGTTAATGATTTTTCATTTTTATTTTGTGTGATCACTGTTTTGTTTAACCTGATTTGAATGTGATATGAATGCCACGAAAGATCAAAATCTAAATTTTAAATAATCGTTGTTTATATGTACGATTTTTTAAAATGATTTATCCGATTATCTTATTCGGACATTTCATGCGTTAATTAACTTGAAATGACGCTGACATTTATGACACTATTTCTAACCAAGATCTAAAAATGATGAAGAAATTTCTAGTATTTCAGACCTTATTTTAGTATTTTTTCGCCGAATGAAAAATTCTCATGTCTTTTTGACGAAAAAAGAAAATTATTAAAAGTAAATTAAATTGCTCTATAATGACATGATTTTGAATAGTTTTGTTGCACAAAAGAGACTCACTAAAAAAACATTTCTTTGTGCCTGCACTTCATTTGATTATATTTTTATTTAAGCAATTCTTATCAGATGGTATGCACAAAACGCGAATATTTATTTACTTTATTCTTATCTGCAATTCTTGACAGAACGAAAATAGATTATGGTTTTTCTCTACTTTAATATGTAATTATTTTCCGGCAAAACAGATATGCATA
The DNA here is from genome assembly GCA_034700185.1 of Phthiracarus laevigatus. Taxonomy (NCBI): domain Eukaryota; kingdom Metazoa; phylum Arthropoda; class Arachnida; order Sarcoptiformes; family Phthiracaridae; genus Phthiracarus; species Phthiracarus laevigatus. Next base: position 16,225 of record JAQIXJ010000035.1, on the reverse strand, counting down.
GCTAGCGTTCGCCACGAAAACAAAAAATAATTTGTACATTTTACGAAAAAAAAAGAAATTAATACCAAGCTTTACTAAAAAATAAGCTAAATTTTGCGTTTACTTTAGCTTTATGTACATTTGTAAAAGATTTATTATTTGCTCTGTGCGGTCGCACTCGCACACACTCGCAAATGCACAGACAGGTAAATATTGGTAGTGATATTAACAACAGATAGCATTTAAAAATTATTTGAAGTGAGTGTTTTGCAATAAAGGGGTTTTTAATCTCTACGGCACTTAAAAAACATTTTTTTCGTCTTATAGCCTTCCAACTAATCCTAAAATAAAATAAAATCTAATGTCCATTTAGCAGTCAACAACCTGTCTCGCCGTTTTTGGTCACAGTTTTTACCCCACGATTACGAGTGAGACGCAACGTGCAAATAGAGTGCAAAGCTTTGCTCGCCAAAAATAATCGTCACCGCTATAATAAATATAAAATTAACAATATGGACCGTAAACGCACGCATTTTTATTACTCCGTTTCAGGTGATTCATTAGTGGGATGTTGCCGTTGCAGTTGAATAAAACGTGAGATACTTGTTTATCACACCGTTAGTTACATCGTTTGCATTATCATAATAATAATAGTAATAGTAATAATATCATACTTCAAAAGGTGGTAGTTTATTCCAGAGATAAAGTATTCTTAGTGTTTATGTTAGCGTGAAATAAATATTACATAAAAAAATTGTTTCATAACTTTTTTTCGTCGAGAGCTTATATTACTTGATAAGTTTATATATACAAACACACCTATTTTCGCTTCGCTTCGTATGTGTTCCGTTCGTTCATTCTCTCTCACTCACTCACACACACATACACTGATAACACACAAATTGATTTTGTACTGGAATTGTCACTATTTTGCATCGAAATGGGTTTAGAATGTGTGTGTGTGTTCGGGGTTTAGATTCGGTTCTATGAACGGTAGAGTATGTGTTGCATTGAAATAAAAATTTGGCGATGCTTTTCCCCTCCAACTGTATTGTAGTGATGAGCACTTACTTTTTTAAAGCACTAATGTTTTGTCGGTCTAATACTTTTTCTCTTTTTTATCGATAAACTTGAAGTATTTTTGTTTTTAGGAAATCTATCTCTTTTTTGCCTCCTCTTATGATCTACTTTTTTTTATATGTAAAGATCATTTAGTGCATGGGTTTAAACTTTAACGCCGCTATACAGTGGAGTTCACAATCGAAATTTTCTTACGTCGATAATCCTCACGAGTTTTCGTTTTGATATTACGGAAAGAGAATGTTAACGTTTTATTTGTTATCGATAATCTAAATTCAAAAGTTTGTTTTCCTAATTAATGGGTTGGTGTGTGTCTATTATTTTATTCTTTATTTTACCGATATTTTCGAATAAATTCCAAAAGTTCATATTTAATTCTTAGTCCATAATCCATGCACTTGCCATTATTATTTACATTTTACGAAAAGAATTATAAGTTTTGATAAAAAGATATGGGAAGTTTAATTTTTCTTCGTGTCATCTGCCATTATTTTTTTTTGCATTTGATCGCGGGAAAAATAAATTGCTTTGCATATCACTTAATTTGAATATTTTGGTTTTTGTTAAAAACCCTTAAAAACGTCTGCAGCACTTAATTAGACGAGAGTATTATTTCCACAATTTTTCTCCTTGAGATAACAAATCGAGATAATAATTATTTATGTGGATAATATAAACATAAATCTAGCCCAGAAATATGCCCTAAAATTTCAACTTTATAGCGCGAGTTTTCTCGAAAAAATTATTCTCATTGAGTTACGCCACGATCAGTAAGTTTCCATAGACTTAGAAAGTTAGTTATCAGTGTTAGCTAAAATTACGTGCGTTCACCCATTTTTATTGAATCTCATATTCGTCGTGTGTATAACTTTCTGGCCCGATATTATTATAATAATCGGCTTACACTAACAGTTGTGTGTATGGTTTGCCAGTTCATTCCGTTAATGAAGTTGTCATGTCTTAAACTTTCTCTATCGCTCACACAGTTTTATGACACGAAACCGCATTCCAATTATAACCTAAAAGTTGATTTTGGCTTCGCTTGTGTGCCACACAACGTATATGATTCGAAGACTTACAGTTGAGCCTATTAGTGGTTCTCATTATTGTTATATAAATAACTAAAGTAATAAATAACTAACGAAAGATTATCGCGAAAAAACTCATTTTTGAAACTAATAGTTTATTTACAAATTATTAACTTGCGATGCGTTAACTCTTGCTATACTTTCTTTTCGAAAAAGTTATAAATTGATAATTAAGTGTTGAACAGCAGTTTCGACTGTAAGTCGTAACTAAACGCAATACTGACGACAAATTTGATGTTTCATAGCATCAATTTAGGTAAGAATTCACTGGCAGTAGTGAATGCGATTGACAGTCGAGAGAGAGAGAAAGTCAGCGAAACTGGTAGAGAGAGAATGAGAGTGAGAGAGATAAAGAAGAGAAAGAGCGAGAGGGAGACCGAAATGTTCTACTCTACAGGCCATCATTAGTCGTTAGAATAATTGCAAAGATTCGCTTTAACTTTTAGCATCATTATTCTCCATTTATTTACCGTTAGCATCGAATATTAAGACACCCCATACGCGAATACTCGATGTATGTGTGTGTGTATGTATGTTGCGTGTGTGTGCACGAGAATAGACAAGAATATACGCACTAATGAGCAAGAATATAGTTTATTTCAAGTTAATTGTTATTATTTTGAATGATGGAGGACGGAGAAGAAGAAAAAACAAAATTAATAATATTGTTAGAGGTTTTTCTCATTTATTATAATAATAAAGCTACGAAGAGTGGGTGAATTATTATGAGTGCGGCGTAAAGTAACAGTTCATTAGTTATTCATATAACAAAACTATTTTAGCTTTGAATGCGTTTCACTTTTTTAATTAAAAAAAATTCTTTTACACTCTATTCTTGCGTTTTTTAAAAGTGCTTATATTATTAACTCGTTTAGGAAGAATACGTGGTTTTAGCAACAACAAAAAAATACTACATTTATTAATTTTATCTGCCATTTTCGTATCGTATATATTTAAAAATTTAGTAACTAAAATTCTCGTTTTCCCACCAAAGGTTATCCATCACCGGTGGACAACGAGCCATCATCGATACCAATACACGTACCACCGCCGCCACAATTTTTTATGAACCACCATCAGCCGCCACCGCAGCAACAATCACCTCACGACGGATGGAAGTCTCCCCATAGTAACACATTAGAGCATAATTTAAAGAACAAATCGCACCATAACTTAATATCATCGTTTCAAAATAATTTGGACACTGGCGGTAATATAGACTTCGAGCCGACGTGTCTGATGAGGACCGCTTCCGGATCTCTATTCATTCCAAACGATGGTCACAAAGGATTGGGAAATCCGTTGCAGACCAATGACTTTAACACGAGCGGCACAATGCCATTGAAGAACTCAGACCCGAAGAAAAACATTGATAACTGTCAACTGCCTTCAGTAGTTCCCGTCCACAATCACTTCGGTCGACCGCTGGATTTAGCGGGATCGCGATTTCATTTGCGAAAAACGCTATCATCGCACTGCAGCTGGAGATGTGCTGCCATAATATTTATGTTATTATCGCTTGCGCTTGTAATTGCAATAACCTTTATTATGAGTAAGTTTTAACAAAAATATTATTTATATCCATCCCCCTTTCAATTATTTCGCATTTGCATCGTTTTGATTATTTGCTAAAATATAATGCCAACGATTTGTTTCGAGTTTTTATACTCTTTAGCTCTTAGTTAAACAATTATTAATAATAGTATTCATTCAATCGATGCATCAAAACAACAAGTTATTAATCATATGAAACTGAAGTGAAGCAGTTTTTATTATTATTTTGTGATAACCACACAAACTTGTTTCACCAATATTGATAAAAGAATGGCTGCAGTTTATTTTTGAAAAATTTTTTAGGCTTTAAGTGATTAAAAAAAACCTTTATAAGCAGAAAATGGCAGTTTTGCTTTCAATAATTCAAAGCGCGTAAATCGAAATAAATACCGTATAGCGAAAACGAATCGAAAATACATTGTTAGGAAATATATTAGAATAGAAATAAAAAATTGTGTGCGAAAATCGAATCGTTACTACAATTGAGTCGCTATTAAAACTTTGAATCGAAATAACATTTGGATTTATAAGTATATAAACGAAGCTTATAACGTAATAAAATACATACAGCTTATTCTCAGCGTTTTATACTCCCGATATAATATCGTCACGCGATCGCTTATTATTTGATATAAAAACTTATTTTATTTGTTACTCTCTGGATTCAAACTCTTAATGCTATTTTTCTTCGTTTTTCTTCTTTCAACAAAATGAGTTTACACGAATCATTATGTTTTATCTTTTCGCGTAAATAAAATCCACGGTAAACAAACTTTTAATTTAATTTTTTTCCATTAGGAGTTTGCCCGGAATTATGTTCCGGTCACGATAACTGTAAGTGTGAATGCAGTTCCGGATTGAAAGGAAAAGAGGGTCTTCTACTGACGAGGGACGACGAGTGCGAAGTTAGCGATTGCAACGGTCACGGAGTGTGCGTGAAAGGCACGTGTCACTGCGATCCCGGTTACAAATCAAAACATTGCGACCAAGGTATTAACGAAATGGCCCGAAATAACGTGCACGGTTTGGCTTTTACCAGTTAATTATTTACACTATATTTTGTTTATTAGTTGATTGCGTTGACCCAAACTGCTCAAACCATGGTCGTTGCGCTTATGGCGTTTGCGTTTGCGGTAAGGGCTGGAAAGGCGCCGATTGCTCTGAAATAGATACGGACCTGATTCACTTTACCGACTGTTCGGGTCACGGAAATTTTGACTCCCAGTTACAGCAGTGTAATTGCGATGAGAGGTGGACTGGACCTGATTGTTCGCAAGGCATGTACTTTGTTCATTAATTGATATCTAAAGCGCAGTCACGTCTGCTTCGTTTTTTTAAATAAAACGTGACTATATAAACGCAATTTAAAATCACAATATAAAATATACCTTACGTGTGTTTCCCTGACAGACGAACAATTCAAATTCTTAAGCCACATATAATTTGAACGTGGATGATAAAATCGAGATCGTTTCTAAGTTTTTTCTTTTTTGATCAACTTATAAAATAAGCCATAATAAAATTGTTAGATAAGTAATACTATAATTCAGTTAAGTTTATAGAATAGTAACAATAGGAAAGCTTTTAAAAACTATTTTGTACTCTTTTGTCGGATGTGAAATTTAATGCTTAGCTTTTATCATCATCGAAAATTACCTGAAATCTAATATTTTAATTTTCTTTCTATCTTTTCCTCTCTAATGGTATTTTGTTTCTAATTCCCTGAAAAAACTAATTATAATACGAAAAAAGAATTACGACATACACTCGCCGAACACGCACATAATCCAATTACAGTTATTCGCAGCATTTATTGCGCTCTTAACAAACTTTGTTTCTATCTATGAGAACGGATTATTTGACTTATTACAAAGTTTTCAATGAAATTGTTAGCGAGTGATGTAAAAATTTTATACTGGAGGATAAAAATCGATTATTAGTATGTCCTACACTCCGATGGTTTAGAGGGGTATACTTTCAAAAATTTTCAAAATCAAAGGGGCGCAAACTAGTCGAATTTAGCGACATTTTTTGGCAATCGGATCAAAATTTTTGTCGTGCGCAGGCACTCTAAGTTAATCGAATTTAAAATATTTTACTGTTGAACTTTTTAAATTTCGGGTAATGGTTATACTCTTTATGCCCCCTCTGGGTAACCATGTTGATTATGTATTAGTAAATAAATCAAATAAACCGACTAATATGTTGATATTTGTTTATCAAACAAAAATTTACATTTTCTTTTGCATTAATAAAAATTGTAAAAGGTTTTTATACGTAATTCATATAAATTTAATTAGAATTTTAAAAGTCTAGTTAAGTTAAAATTGGTGTACTGAGTTATAAGATCTAATCTCCATATTATACGGGTAATCTCAATGACGCTAATATTTAAATACCATAAGTGTATTTAAGCGCACACACCATTTTCAAATATCAATATTTTGGTTATTATTATTATGATAATTTGACTTTGTTTAGCGTCGTTTCCTGAACTCTCTGTTTACTTTATTTCCAAATGATTTTATGCGCGATGACATCTCGCAGAGCTAAAAGTTTCGAGTGGTGTTTCAGTAAACTTTTGATAGCTTAGTAAGCTTTTAGTTTTAAGTACACTCCTCGCAAATACTTGAATTAGAAGTACACTCTAACACCGGTTGATAGCCTGAAAGTGACTGATGATAGTGTTATGTGTTTTAGCGTCGAGAGGTGTGTGTATTAGAATTTAGCAAATAGGTATTAAATTAAACAAAAATTTTTAGCAAACAAAACGCTTTCTTTCGTCTGTACTTTCGCTTTAATGATGATTATGTTTATTTAATTAGGAGTTTGTCCCGTATTATGTTCGGGTCGCGGCCAATATCACAGCGGAGAGTGTCAATGCGGTTCTGGATGGAAAGGAAAAGAGTGCCAATTGAGGGAAGACGAGTGCGAAGTTAGCGACTGCAACGGACACGGAGATTGTGTGGACGGCACGTGTCACTGCTTTCCCGGTTACAAATCAAAACACTGCGAAGAAGGTATTATTAAAATGAAAATCAATGAAAATTGAAAATCTAATTAAAATTTTATTCGTTGTGTGTTTAGTTGATTGCTTAGACCCTGACTGCTCAAACCATGGACATTGCGTGGCCGGTATGTGCTTATGCGGCAAAGGATGGAAAGGAGTTGATTGCGCCGAACCAGACTCGGAAGCGATTCGCTGTTTACCGGACTGTTCGGGTCACGGAAATTTCGATTTGCAACTACAACAGTGTATTTGCGATGAACGATGGACTGGACCCGATTGTTCGCAGGGTAATTAATCCCGAACTTCAATTAGGGGTGCGATATATAATTTTCGATTTATAATTAATTAAGAGCGATGCGATTTGGACTGCGGTAATAACGGTCATTGCCAAAGCAGCAAATGTCTGTGCGACGATGGCTGGACTGGATCGAAGTGCAACGAAAAACTGTGCGATCAGCGTTGCTTAGAGCACGGACAGTGCAAGAATGGCACTTGTCTTTGCATACAGGGCTGGAATGGCAAGCACTGCACATTAGGTAATCTACTATTAATTGAATTGTTTCGCTTCGATTATTCTTTTATTGTATCTGCGCCACTGATTTCTTTTTCTTTTGTTTTTTCGTTTGACGTGACATTCTATAATTCACGATTGCTTTTACAGACGGCTGCCCGAAGACATGCAATAATCATGGAGAGTGCGTTGAAAGGGGCAACGAGTGGCAGTGCGAATGCGGTCAGGACTGGGGAGGAATTGATTGCAGTGTGCCATTAGAAAATGTGTGCGACGATCAAAAGGATAATGACAATGGTATGCGCCAACACATCGCGTATCGTATTATTAACCTAATTTTTTTTTATTTCTCACACTTTTCTCTTGTTTTTTTTTCATTTGATAGATGGACTCGTTGATTGCGCTGATCCCGAATGCTGTTCAAGTATGTCATCATTCATTTTCAATTGTCGTTTAATGTTTTTGCCTATTATTTCTTTTTTTTTGTAACAAAAGTATTAAAATTCAATTGCGATTTTAATTATTATTTCTGCGATTAATAACAGGAAAAAGTTGCGAAGGAAAACAATTGTGTTTCTCGGCGTTAGACCCGCAAGACATACTTCTTCGCAAACAGCCTCCAGCGGTCACCGCGTCATTCTTTCAGCGAATGCAGTTTCTCATCGAAGAGGAGTCAGTGCAAAGTTACGCTCACAAAGTTGCCTTTAATGATAGGTAAACAGTGAGAACATTTTTTTGTGTTTGTTCACTTCCTAATTAATTTTTTTATCGAAATAATATTTTCTCTCGACTTTCGTTCGATGATATCTGAGTTGTTCTCAATTATCCCATTGATATCTTCTTCTATTGTATTCTAACATATTATTATTATTTATCTTTTACTCAAATTTTTTCTGCTGCCAAACACGCACAGTCTCTTTTGGAATCGTTTCAATGACAGGTTAGTAGATTTCTCATCGGGAAAATACCATTTAACAGTTTCATTTTTCCCGATTAATCATTTTGTTTCCGGTTTTGTTTTACCTTATTTTTCGTTAACGAATTTTTATTGAAAATTTATGTCCGAATAAACAACATAAATAACTAAATTATTCTGTTCACCCCTACAGTCGAGCTTCAGTAATTCGTGGACACGTGGTTAACCACGGAGGACAGGGTATCACAGGCGTACGCATAGGCGTGGCAACGGATCCACTTCTCGGGTTCACATTGACGCGCGACAGCGGTTGGTTCGACCTTATGGTGAATGGCGGCGGCGCTGTAACGTTACACATACAACGAGACCCGTTCAGACCACTGCAACGCGTCGTAATGGTTCCATGGAACGAGATTGTGGTCATCGATCGCGTTGTGTTAGCCATCGATGAGAGATTGAGCGATGGCCAAAAGATAACCATCTGTAACGATCACGACTACGATAATATGAAGCCAACAGTGTTGGCCACTTGGAAGCACTCGTTTCAAGGCGGATGTTCGTCCAAATCGGCGATTTTAGCCGAATCACAAGTAGTCCAGGAGTCGATTAAAATACCCGGAACTGATCTGAATCTGGTTTACCACTCATCCCGAGTGAGCGGTTACTTGTCCACAATCGAGCTTCAATTAACGCACGAAAAGATTCCGGCATCGTTACGACTGATCCACTTGAAGATCGCGATCGAAGGCATACTGTTCGAGAAGACGTTCGAAGCCGATCCCATGATTATGTTTACGTACGCGTGGAACAGACGCAACGTGTATCGCCAGAAGGTTTTCGGTTTGGCCACAGCTATGGTTCACGTGGGTTATCAGTATTTAAGTTGCGCGAACATTATTTGGGACGTTCAGACCGTACAACTGGCCGGTCATGATATGGCCATCTCTGAAATTGGCGGCTGGAATCTAGACATCCATCACCGGTACAACTTTCACGAAGGAATACTCCAAAAAGGCGACGGAACTAACGTATACATGAAACAAAAGTCTAAAGTTATGCTGACAACTATGGGCGATGGCCAGCAAAGACCGCTCCATTGTCCGTACTGTAACGGTGTGGCGAAAGATCAGCGACTTCTGGCACCTGTTGCTCTGGCATCAGCGCCTGATGGCAGTCTGTTTGTCGGCGATTTTAATTTGGTGCGTCGTATTAAAACGGACGGAACGGTGCAGACTGTGATCGAACTTAGCGAGTCGTCTGTGGCCTATAAGTATCACTTAGCTGTTGGTCCAATCGATGGTAAACTATATTTTAGTGATCCTGAGAAGCATCAGATATTGCGAGCGATTTCACTCGACGATCCGATTGATGCGCGAAATAATTTAGAGATAGTGGTGGGAACGGGTGTGAAGTGTCTTCCTGGCGATCGTAGCGCTTGTGGTGACGGAAGACTGGCCCGCGATTCTCGACTCTCGTATCCAAAAGGCTTAGCAATAGCTGCGAGTGGAGAGATCTATATCGCCGATGGAACGAATATACGATACATTGATGCCCAGGGAGTTATTCATACATTGATTGGCGATCATTACCATAAGTCTCACTGGAAACCGCTTCCATGCTCTGGATCTATACCTCTGCAAAAGGTGTCGCTTAGATGGCCAACACAATTGGCAATTTCGCCCATCGATAACTCGCTTCACTTACTCGATGACCATATGATACTTAAATTAACGCAAGATCGTCGTCTTCGCGTGGTTGCCGGTCGACCATCGCATTGCTCGTCAGTGATCACTGGAAATCAAGATGAAGTGCCAAATAGTGAAACTGGAGAGTTATTGGCGACGTAAGAACAGTTTTTAACCATATATTTCTAATGATCCCTTTTTTACATATAAATTTGAATGAATTAACCATTTATTTGATATCTTTAGGCAAGTATTCCTGGAAACTCCGCAATCGATCGCATTCTCGCCGAACGGTGACCTATACATCGCCGAAAGCGATTCGCAGAATATCAATAGAGTACGAGTGGTGACCGCATCTGACGGTAAAATCAATCGTCTGGCGGGCGCTGACATTAAGTGTTCGTGTATGGACATCGCGTGCGAGTGCTTCTCATCGGATTTATTGGCGGTTAACGCGAAGATGAGTACGGTATCGTCGATCGCAGTAACGCCCGATAGTCGCGTACATATTTGCGATCAGGAAAATCTTCGCATTCGGACCGTGTTATCGCCGTTACCTCAACAGAACCTGCAGAATGGGGAATACGAAATCGTGTCGCCCAATACAAACGAAATTTACGTATTCAACAGACACGGACAGCACGTGAGCTCGAAATCAGTGTTGACGGGCTCAACAATATACACGTTCAGCTATAACGTGAACACACTGAACGGCAAACTCAGTTCAGTGACCGATTCGGCCGGTAATAAGCTGTACATATTGCGCGACTACAGTAATCAAGTGAAGACTATCGAGAACTCTCAGGGAGGAAAGTGTAGGCTAACGATGGCACGCAATTTAGCGATGCTTCAAACCTTCACAACACCCGATAATTTCATCATCAAATTCACATACCACGGCAGCGCTGACGCGCTATTGGCCACCCGTTCGGACTCGTGGGGCCGTTCGGTCACCTATCAGTACGACCAGTACGGCAGACTTACCAGAGCTATTCGTCCATCCGGTGATGTGATTGATATGAATTATAAGCTTGGCGTTGACGGCGCTAAAGTGTTTATCGATCAAAATGGTAACGAATTAATGCGATTGAAGATTAAAGGTTCGGAAGTTAGCAGTATTATTAGTAGCGATGAGGAACAGCCACTTGTTCTCAAGCGAATTAGTGCCAAAGATTCGAAATTTATTATTAAGTCAAGTGATTCAAGTGTCACCGAAATCGAGTCATTAGCGTCACCGGTGATCGCGGACTTATGGCCAAAGATGGCCGAAACGTGGCCAATGCCGTCACGAGTGAGACGAATAGCTAATGACGAAACTAATCAAAGAATTGAGTGGAAACACTACGTGAGAAGAGCCGCAAAAGATCGTCAAACAAACGATAAGCACGTGGTAACAGTCGGACGAAAGTTGAAAGTAAACGGCGAGACAGTGTTGGCTGTGGAGTACGACCGCGAAGCGCATCAAGAACTTCTTCTCGACCAATCCATGAAACCGATAGTCACCGTTAGTTACGACTCGTTTGGTCGACCACTCAAATGGACTTCTAGTTATAATCTGACGCCAGTGGCGCTCGAATATGACCGGTTAGGACGAGTGTCTTCTTGGACGCGCGGACAGCTCTCTTTAAACATGCAGTACGACATGAGTGGCCGATTGGCTGAGAACAGATATGGTGATAAATCTGGACGCATGTATAAGTACAGCGACACTGCCACCACTCCCAGCGAGATTGTCGAACCCAGTGGTAGCAGATATTTAGTGCAATACGACTCTAGCGGCGGTGTGACCGCTATTATCACTCCTGCCGGCCATCGACACGAGATCGGACGCCAGACATCTCTCGGTTTTTATAAGTTACTATATCTACCGCCGGGTATTAAAATGCCTTATATTTTGCATTACGACGATTCTGGTCGAGTAATCGCTAAATTGTTGCCCGAAAATTCTGGTCGCGTTGTCATGATTTATAATCAAAATGGATTGTTGGACACGCATTTTAGTGGCAAAGAAAAGACGGAACTCAGTTACCACGACGGAACCTCTTTGGTCAAAACGGTTATCAAACAGTTCAACGAGAATTTAGATTACCGTATTGACTATAGATATCATGGTTCGCTGATTAAGGAAGAGAAGCATCGTTTTGGTGCACGATCTTCGTTCAGTAGTTATAAGTTGAGATATAAATACATTTTGGGAAAAGTATCGGAAGTAGAGTTTGAATTACAAGGTCGTGGCGTTGAAACACGAAAATACAAGAAGAATACGGCAACCGGTGCTCTGGAAGGTATCGATGGATTCGCCATAATAAGACGTAACGTCAACTCACTCCAAATCACTGACGAACGTTCAATGAAAACAATTGCCACCGATTCGTATGGACGAGTAATGTTAATCACGCTATCGATTTGGAATAAAGAACTGTTCTCTCAAGTGATTCAATATCACGAACACAGATCGCGGATACGAGAGATACGCATGAAGTTTGGATCAAACTATTTGAATATGAATTATAGCTATACTATGGACGGATTTGTTGAACAAGTGGTCACTTCCAACGTTGTCACCAAATTTATTTACGACATCGCCGGTGACGTGAAGAGTGTGTGGGAAGGAGACACACAAATCACTATAAGGTATGTATTACCGGATATATTAATTAGATTTATACTACAATTTAATAATAATGCGTTTGTGTAACATTTAAAGGAGAGACGAGTCTGGAAGAGCACGAGGTTTCGGCGAAGGTTCTGATCTGTACACCATTGACGAAAGAGGTTTCGTTATTGGCAGAGGACAAGACCGATACACGTGGAACTCAAACGCCGATCTTATATCGGTTACCAAAGATGATCAGCGAGTAGTGAATTATTACTACGATAATCGAAATCGATTAGTGGCCAGACGTGAATCATCTGGAAATGTGACGCAATTTGTTTACGACGAAACACAACCGCGAAGAATATCTCATTGCATAATCGATGGGAGAATAATCAGCTTTGTGTACGACACTAACGGCCACTTGATATCGATGAGTGTTGAGGGAACAAAGTATTACGTGGCCAGCGATCACTTGGGTTCACCCATCGCTGTATTCAATTCCGATGGAATTCTAGTGAAAGAAATCGTGCGAAATGTGTGGGGAAAAGTGATTCGAGACTCGAACGCCGGATTCTGGCTTCCCATCGATTTTCGCGGTGCCATCAGAGACCCCATCACAGGTCTCGTCCATTTTATTGGCGCAAGAGTGTACGACCCGCTGATTGGCCAATGGTTGACACCCAATTGGGACCAAATCGAGTCACTAATTAATTCACCGGAAAAGTTACACTTATATCGATTCCAGTGTAATGATCCGATTAATAGGGAATCAGATGTTGAACACATTATGTGGACATCACTGACACAATGGTTACCGCCATTAGGTATAGATATTAGTGAAATATTTCCAAAATACAACACAATTATGGACACAACAACGGCTCCGGTTTTATCTGGACTCGAGTGTCTCACGTGTTCATTATCATCGCAACTGCAATCACTATCGATAACAAGTGTACCGCAGAGTGCAGTGCGTTCACTAACGCAGAACACGCCACACGTGTGTGCGCTAAGCATCGCTCAGTTGCCATCGCAGATGTCATCTGTGATCATATCGCGAGCGATTAATCCATCGTCGCAGACATTAGTGACTACTGTTGACTCGGAAACGAGTCCAATGATTAGTTCAGTGTTGACCACTGTATTCAATTGGACCCAATCATTGCGCATACATTTGCCACATCACTCGCAAGACGAGTTCTACTTCATTCAGCCAGACATGAGTCGATCCGAGTCGGACTTTGATCAGTTGCAGAGGTTAGGTTCGATGGTCAATGTGACGCGACTCGAAGACCATAGCTCTAGTCATACGTTAATGACAATGTCTGGCAATTTATTGCTAAACGTTAGGTATGGCGTCACAGAAGAGGAAGAGTTACGAAGAGTCATACGAATGGTGAGGAGGAAAGCGGTTGAAGAGGCGTGGAAGAGGGAAGTGAGTTATGTACGAATGGGTTATAAGGGATTGGCCAACACTGAGTGGACCGCAGAAGAGAGACAGCAATTGCTTAGTACTGGAATGGTTGACAAGTATTTCGGCACTGATTTCCATGGCATTGAACGCTATCCACAGTTGGCTGACGATCCAAATAATGTGGTGTTTAAACGCGATTCCCAGCAAACGAGGAAACGGCGAAACCGTTCGCGACGTCAGAAGTCCTATAATATAATGTCACTCGTACTAAATTCGTAACCCATTTCGAAACCATTAAATTAAATTAAATTAAAACACCACAAATACCGCGATTTAAATCAATATGAAAAATTCGACATTTTTTTCTATTTCCCGTGCTTTTCATCCTATTTTTTATGTGAAAGCTTTTTTGTTTCTTATTTTTTTTGTAATATAAAAAACTTATATACAAACTTATACTTCTTTTTTCATACTATATATGACACACAAACACACGAAAAAAAACGCATTTTTTGGATTTTTGTTGTCAATAATTATTATATTGTAAATAATGTACAGATTTATTTGTATATTTGTTTGTTTTTTGCAAATGTTTTCAAAGTTTTTTTTAGTTTTATTTTGTCAAATTTTTTATTATTTTTCAGCGATAATGACACTAAAAAAACATTATTTAACGAAAACACAAAACCGTTATATTTAATAAAAATTAATTCAATGTGTAATTATGGATATTTTATTTGGAAAGGCGAAAACGATCAGAGAGTATAGTAAATTGATATGTAAATTGGTTTTTCAAAAACGAAAAAAATATGTCTATTAATATATAATGTTTTCGCCGTAAATATTATTACAATTATTATTATCATTATTGAAAATTGAAGTGAAAAAAATACCGACAAAAACTATAAAAGTCAATTTAATATACAATATATTTTATACTGAAATAAATTTTAAGATAATTATTAATTAAATTAAAAATTAATTGTATTCCAAAAACTCGATTATCACTGAAAACCCCATTAAAATAAACAATAAAAAATTATTATAAAAAGTTTTTTAATTGTTTCTCTAAATACTAATTTTCTATAAAAAATTTATTAAACTAATTGTTTTTAGCGCCATCTAGTTTACAAATTATGAACGAATAGACCTCTGTCTCATATGTATTTGGTTTGAACGATTAATCATCGATGACCAACAGTCGAATCGTTTTTTTAGTTTTTTGCCATATTTATATAAAAATTGTGATTCAGAGGTCAAACCGACACATATGACTGACACTTTACGAACATCAATGAATCATCGATGACTACGGGTTCAAAATTTTTTAAATTGTTTTGCCTAATTATACTAAAATATGGACCACTTAGTGATGATGATCAGGGGGTCTGGAGGGGGTTACCCCCCAATGATTTCAAGCAGTTGAGACATAGCACTCTTTTTAACATAGATTTTCTGTTTATTGCTGTCTACGCGACTGACGATTTTTTTCCTATATGTATAATTCGCTGTTCTCTATCAAATAAAAGTGGTTTCATCGAATTCGGCTTAAGACACTCGACAACATTCCCTCGTTAGTTAGTACATAAAGTCAATGCATTTTAATGTGGCCAAAAAGGGTTGAGTCTTAAATAGTAGCTAAACTTATATGTAGAGAGCATTATTGTAAAAGTACAATAAACCTAATTACAATTACATTTTAAAAAATTTAAAGATTTTTATTGTTTTTAACCACCACTTACCTGAACTCTGTTTCGTCCTTTAGGTACTCGTCAGACCGGCTAAGCCGATCACAAAGCATGGCTTCCTTTCTATTGGAATCGACCCCATTTCTGGAGTCGACGTAAAGAATTCGAGGCCACCCCAAACCCCTTCCGTGGCCAGGAATTCCTTTAGAAATGTGCGAAGCTCTGCCTCCGATCACTTCAATTATCGGAAACACGCCCTTTTTCTCTCTAATTTGAAGAAACCTAGTAAAAAATGAACCTCAGGCTCGGAGCCGGGCTCACGTTCTTAAATTTGGATGAGGCTCGGGTTCGAGGTTCTTACTTTTTGGAGCCTGAACCTGAGGTTCGAGGCTCAGGTTCTGATTACAAAAGCCTGGAGCCTATGTAGAAAGGCTCTAACTTTTAAAATAAACAATAATAACATTTCTAACGAATATTTTACAATTTAATCTCACTCATTTTAATAAAACTTCAATTTTTCTTATTCGCGAAATAAAAAATTACAATGCTAATCAAATATACCACATTAAACTAAAAAATATTAAGTAAAATGTTATTCGATACAGCAAATATCTATTCATTTTTAAATGTTAACAAATGATTTTTCAATAACTTGCTTTGCGCGCAAAAGTTAACAAATGATTTTCTATTCTTAACATTTC
>JAQIXJ010000034.1:0-69473 GCA_034700185.1 Phthiracarus laevigatus | reverse complement strand
GTTAGATAAAAATAACTTTTTTTGAATTATTTAAGTTATATAACAACTATATATTAGTTATCAATATGTTTGTGTATGATTTTTAAGAATAGTTAATTAACGATGCCAGATGCCAGATCTAACTGACTTACGGACGACTTTCATTAAAACTCGTTAAAATATGGTAACCTCATAGTTCTGTTCTTTCAAGTTCTGAAATTTATAAAAACGACAAAACCTAACTGCGAAAACTGCGTTTTGTGAATTTAAAAAAATGTTTTTATAATAGTTATTATTGTTTTAATATTATAAAACTATGAAAAAACTTTTAAACTTTTTATTATAGGTGCTAATGGTTGGTTAATGGTTTTAACCATTTTTTGCGGTTTGGATTGGTTTGGTTCAAGTGTTTAACTTTTTGTTTGGGTTGGTTTGAAAATACTAGAAATAAGAAAACCGTTAAACTATTTACATAAAAATAGTGTAAACTCTGAAGTCACAAATGAATGAATGTGTGAATGAATTGAAAACTGATCTCAAATCAAAAGAAAAACTTTATTTAATTATAAAATTAAAAATTGAAATGAGGGAAACTCATCATTGAGTGAACAAAACTTCGGGTTTTTGATTTAAACTGAATGAAAATCGAAAGCGAGAGGAAGAGAAATGGAAAGTTAGGTCCCTTTTATAGGGACAAATGGGGTCATTTGACGGAAATGATGGCATCAGAGATGAAGATTGCGTGGAGGTGTCCTCTGAGGGTACAATAGTATAATTAAATTTAGAGTGTAGTGGCATCTTTTTCAAATAAACATAAAAAAAATAATTTATCAATTTTAAAAATAAGAGTTAATAGTGAATGCGTTTCTAATGTCGAAATACCTCAATGAGTGTGTTAAATCTTAAATAAAATAAGACCCTAATATTTAAGAATTTAAAAAAAAATTAATGTAAAAACATGTTCAAGGAATAAAAGTTTCATTAATGCGTTAATGGTTTGGATTGGTTTCCATAATTATTTTTTGTAATGGTTTGGATTGGTTTGTTTAATAACGTAAAAATAAGATTTGGTCTGAGAAAAGTCAAACCATTAGCACCTTTACTTTTTATTATTTTGTTAAGCAAATTAGAAACGAGAGTAGCATTCATCGTGACCTTAATTTTTAATTTCGAAATCTAAAGCATTTGTTATTAGCTATTTTTTATTAAAAAAATCTAAGAACACTCTATTAGACAAAGTAGTTTTGCTAACGCAGACAGACATATGGTCAAAAACAGTAGCTCTACTTTTAGATAAAAAGTGAGCTAAAAATGTATGCAAATCACTTTGCAATTTGATGAGAATAATATGAGAGAAAAATATGATGTTTGGTATCACTCAATAATCCTAATTGAGAAAAATTGCTCAACAAAAATTGAAATGAAAATTAAACAGTTTGTTACATTAAAAATAAAATTTTAAAAGCTTTGTTGTAATAGATCAGTTTATACTATGATATATTAATTGGAAATAATGGCCATCTAATGGCAATCTTTGGTTATTTTAAGTAAAATTTAATTCATTAATTGTTTAAAAAGTTGACACCAATAAAGTTAAAATTTTTTATAAATTCAAAGTTTACAAAATCCATTATTTAGTCAACCCGTTCTATTAGAGAAACTTAATCTTATGATGCTTTAAATAATTCGAAAAATTCATTGCGAATATTTCCGCCTTAAGGCAGTGCACAATTTCTTCATCACTTCTTTTGACAAAATAAGTATTCTTGTCAAGAATGCGAGCGAAATCACGACGCATGTCGAAAACATCTATATAATTCTAAAGTTGTATTTGGCTGCGTGTGGTTTCGCCTTTCTCTGAGAAAGTTTGGAAGAGTTTGTGCTCAAGTTGTTAAGTGTTTAAGGAATTGAACGAAGCGTTTTAATTTATTACAATGGTATAGTTAACTATTGGTTTGCTTTGAAATTTTAAATAATTAATTGTATTAATTGATTTAAAACAATTTAGGCAGACTTGAAACCACCAGAAGTTGAGAGTAAGTATATTTTCTTTGTACTTCCGTGTATTTTTTTGGAGTTTTTACTTCATAAATGCCAAAACTATAATTGAATAAAAAAATTTATTAATATTGATAAATTTATCAAAATAACATTCCTTTAGTTGATAAATATATTTATGAGTTTCCAGTGATATCTGTTTTAAATTTTCCACCATCTTATTGAATTAACTGTGTTATAGATTCACATATCCTGTGATTTTGGCAAATATTTTTTAGGCATTTTAAAAAATAGCGATAACTACATAGTTTTTTCTTCGCTTAAAATTATTTTCCAATGATAAGTAATTCCATATAATTACTTTTAAAGTCATATTATAATCTAAACTAATTTGATAAAATTTGCGATAAAATTTAACAACAAAAAATAAAAATGCATATTTTAATCCGTATGCGCCAAAATTAAAAGATCTATTAATAGCATATATTCTTTACTACTATCCGATTCCATAAAAGGAATGGCACATACGTAACGCACTAAATATTTAGCGAAGCATTCTTGCGATAACTGTTTATAGTAAACATAACTGACAATAGGATCAAGTTGTAAATGGGTTGTTAAGATCATTAGAAAAACTTTTTGATTACATTGTATGAAAGGATTGAATTTTTGTATAGCTTTTTAAAAGTATTTTCTATCACGCTGTCATTTATAAAGAAGTTTACAATAAAATGTTTAAATGAATTCATTTTTAAAGTAAAAATTTTATAAGAATACTCTAATTTATTAATAACTACGATAAAAATAACTTAACAATTGAATTTTTAGTTTTATTTTATTCTAATTTTTAGAATTTCATATCTAATATTTTTCGATTTAATATATCTAGTAATTTAAACTAGACGTTAATAAATGTGGATGTTTATAATCCAAATATCGTCAAATATTTTTTCAATTTCAAAACTTGTTCAAACTTTTCAGTATACTTAATAATATTATTTTAAATAAATATTTTAATATCATTTTTATGCGATTAAATAATAAGAGGGTCTTATATAACCCAATAAAAATTTAAAAATTTGTTTTATATCTACTTTAATGTTTAGAATTCACTTCACTAGAATTTTTCTCCGTTAAAACTTTGTCAAAATTGAGAAATACTGAATAAATTTCAATTTTTTTTGATACACAGAAGCGAGACAACACTTCGATATTTATGACTTCGAAGGTGAATCTAAAATTGATGCAAGAGATTTGGGAGATTTGTTGAGATCTCTTGACGTTCGCCCAACTCTTGCTAGTATTGAAAAAAATGGCGGAACTAAAAGAAAAGGTAAATATTATTTTAGTTGTAAATGCAAATTACTAATTCAAGTTGTAAGAGTATTACTCAATTGTAATCTTAATTCAAAATTCTGGTATTCAAAAACTTAGAAATTGGGGTCAAATTTTTTTGGGTACAGATTTTAATTAATCAACAAAAAAATATTCTGTGCTTAATTTTACATTAAAATAAAATTAGGGTGAAAAATCAAACATCCTATTATTTAAAAATCTTCAATTTAATATTAAATTTAAATCCATTTATTCAATAATGAGTTCCAAATTCAAATCAATTTTTTATCATGCACTCAATTCATTTTATTTGTAATTTAATATACCTTTAATTTTTTATTGCTATTAATTATTTTCATGTAAATTATCCTTTATTAAAAATTGTTTTATTAACTTACATCACAATTGTTGAAATCATTTTCATTCAGGAGAGAAAAAATTAACGTTTGAGGAGTTTCTTCCAATTTACAGTCAAATAAAGAAAGATAAGGATGTCGGCGCTTATGAAGATTTTATGGAAGGTTTAAAAGTGTACGACAAAGTAGAAAATGGTACAATGCTTGCCGGAGAGTTGGCCCACATTTTACTATCATTAGGTGACATATTTCATTTAAGTTTATTATTATTCTTTAACCAATGACTTATTATACTTTAAGGTGAAAGATTAACTGATCCCGACACTGATGAAATAATGAAAGCGTGTGCTGGTCAAGAAGATGAAGAGGGATTTATTAAATACGAAGGTTTTTATTTTATTTTTAATCCTTTTTCTTATGTTTATGTTGGCAGTTAAGTTCTAGTAATAGTTATGCAAAGATTCAAAAATCTGTTGAGTTAGAAATTTTTAAACACAGTTTAGCTCACATTCAGTTCAAATTAAGTTTGAGTTTATCATGTGTTCACATAGTTATGCTTACTATTTGACCAATTAATTTAAATAATATTTTCCTTTTTTTGCAGCCTTTATAAGGAGTGTGATGACTGGTCCTTTCCCAGAAGAACAAAAATAATCAACCAAAAAAAAAGAAAGAAAATCAACTTTATTGAACTAAATCTAAAACCTATGCATACAAAGTTCCAGCTATTATTAAAAACCAAATATTATTTAAATTATCATTAAAATAAAGTCATTTTCTTTGTTAAGATGTATTTTTAAATTACCATGTAATTAATACTCTATATAGACCTGTGTTGTATTTTGAAAACAGAATTATTTCACCTTCGATCACTTTAAATTAGATTGCAATTGATTGCTAATTTTTAAATGGTGTTACAAAAGTTGGCGTATAATAAAGAATATAAAACACATTAACCTAAATTTTTCATTTTAATTTTTTCACAATACGTGCAGAATTTTAATTTATATATGATAAGTGAGTTGGTTGTGTTAAAAGTGGTAAAATCATATTTTTACCGAATTATCAATACTTTTACAACTTTTTTAAAAATACTACTAAGTAAAAGTTGATAAAAATAATTTTTTTAAAACGTTATAATATTTAAACTTGATAGTTTCCCGATTGAATGTTTTAAACGAACGGCGAATCAATAAAATACAATTTATTTTTACTATTAACAATTAATAATTCCCTAAAAATAATACACTTAAACAGGGATCTGCAATCATTATACAATGCGCAATATATTTTTAAAATTTCAAACCCTGTTTTCCAGTTTTATTTCGGCTTATTTCACCTCACCTTTGCTCCTATTCAAAATTTTTTTACTAATCTAAAAAACTTTATGCTCATTCCCGAGCATTAATCTTGAAATAGAGCAAAAATTAAGATTGAGCTTCATTCCCACTAAAATGTGAACTTACCGTACATGTCGAGTGTAAGCATTGTACACTTTTAAAACTTCAAAGCGTGATTGACTCCATTTCTTTATCACTCAAATTTGGAGTTGGTTTCAGAGTGGAATGTTTAACGTGTGATTGAATTGAACACTTGTAATTATCGATTTTAAAGCAAAATTTATTTTAATTAGAATATAACAAATATTTGCACGAATTTAATACGACTTAATTATAAAATTTATTTAATTAGACTGAAGTAATTTGCTTAAAAACTTAATTCAAATAAATTTTTCACTAATAATTAAATTAAATATATAATTTAATTAGTAATATTAAATAATATTTACCAAATCAATTATAAATATCAATAGTATGCTTATATAGAAAATATTGAATTGTATTAAATACAAAATACAGAATAATCCGATTCATAAAAATGTGGCCCAAGTTATATTCGAAATGAACACTAATAGATATTTAACTATTAAAATCCTTAAAATTTGATTCACATAACGGTTCCACAGATTTATTATTCTTTTCAATGGTGTCATTCGCGATCATTTCCGGAATATCAACTAAAACCGATCTTCTTCTTGGTTTATGACGACATCGTCCTGAACGTGATACAGACATGTTTCGAGTGACTGAATGTCTGCTATTTTTATGAGTTATTGTTTGGTCATTCATAAAATCTTCGCCGATATTTTCATTTTGAATAATGATATCGGTTTGAAGTGTTGCCTTTGTTTCCCCTAAATCATTGGTTTTGTCGATTTTCTTATTCTCTTGCAATATTAATTTCCAATTATTCCAGATTTTATTCCAGAGCGACATTTTTATTTATTTTTTTCACGAACACCAGAATTTTTTGTTGCACTGAACTTATATTTTAATGACACGGAATAATGAAATATGCATTGGATTTGCAGTAAATGATGCGTTACTTCAGTTGACATTAAAATGAGTTGAATTAACGCAATAAAATAACAATTATATTAGAAAGTTGTTGAACACTGCATCACCGGAAGATAATCTAACAAATGTTAGTGACATTGAATCTAGTTTTTTTCTATCATCCATTTTTATGATTATTTTACAAGAGTTCAATAAACTAAATTAATTGAGTGAAAATTTTGTTTTTGAAAGCGTTTATATTAGAAAACTAAGCGTAATTTTTTGCTTTTTTAATATTATTTTCGAAATAAAGTTGAGTTTAAAATCATTGTCACACAGTTTTCGTTTAATTATAGTAAACTCGAAAATTTCGTTTTACGCTTAAATCCAAAACACATTGAAAATTTATACGATGACGATATCATTAACTGTCTATCACTGAAAAAATAACTAAAAAATTTAAATGATAATTATAAGCTATGATTCTATTGGTGCACTGCTGTACAATTAAGTACAATAAAATTTATTGTAAAAGTAGTATAATAAGCTAAAAATTTTGATTATAAAAACTTCATTTATTAGGGCATAGACAGCGGTTTCCGTTAACAAATACGTGCTTCTATACAAAATTTATACCATATCCTTCTGAATATTACTTTTTGAAGCTTATTTGCATCATAAAACGTACGCATTCACGCGTAATATGGTTTTTAAAAATTTAAGAAAAATGTTAATTAAAAGAATTTATATGTGCTCTTTAGTAATCGATGCATTTGAGTGTATAAGAGACGTGACATTAGTTCGAGAATATGGCGCTATAATTATTATTCACTTTTATCTGACTTAATGCCATTCACTGTTTTTTACTAACTTTTCAAAGGGCACAGAAATATTATAAATCTAATGCCGCGTTAAATGTTAACTAGAAAATCGCATTTATTGTGACACATTAAATATGCTACAAAGTGTGAAGAGTTATTAGAGTTTCTTTATTTTTCTGTAATACGTTTGATTTATTTTTTTTCTCTTTCCTGAATTATTTTTGTTCAAATGTAATTAATTTATCATATAAAAAATGAATCGACGACAGCGATCAAAGAGATTTTGAAAAATGGACGATTTTTTTTGTCAAATATAGAATCAAAAACTTAATAGATAAAATTTAGAATCCAAAATCCATAAGCCTTATGATAGAAAATGTTATAGAGTAAAAGCTTTCTGCATATTTATTTAAAACTCTTAAAATAAATTTATTTTTCGCTGCATTATCTCATTGAAAAAATATTTGCCAAAATCTTATTTTATTTAAATTGTATCAAAAAAATTTTTGAAAATGGATTTGGATTTAAATTCAAAAAAAGATTTGTTGGAGAGCTATTTTTGTGAAGAAAAAAACTTTTAAGAGTGGACATCCAATTGATTTCTTGAATAATCAGTTCTTCCTTTATTAGTATTTTAATGAGAAGATTGAAAGAATTTTGGGAGTTGTGTACTATCCCGGAAGCATTGTTGGTGCTTTTGAAAATCGATAAACTATTATTGTATTTAATTTAAAGCATATTGTTGTTTTTTCTATTAAAAAAAACAGTTTGTTCGCTTTATTAATCTTGTAATTTCTAATTGGAAAATCTATGATTGTAAAAATTATGGCGAGGTTATATTAATGGTTAAGTTCGATTTTGGTCGGATCGGGTCAGGGTTGGTTGGTTGGTTTGGGTTATTAAGTTTTAAGAATTTAATGGGGTTAGGTTATTAAGTTTTTAGAATTAAATTGTACCCAATTTGCCAAACACGAGAGCCTATTGCTTGCGAACTAAATAAAATATAAATAAAATTAATTGATAAGATAAATATTTCATTTATTCCTACGATAAATTATATATATAACTAACTTTAAATAGATTATTTTAATTTTATATATATGTTATGGAGATTTCACTGTATTAATCATATATTAAAGCTTAAATTAACTTTATATTATTACAAGTAAAACGCATCAACAATACTTCTGGAAAAGTCAATACACCCCAAATTTGCTTATATACCATAACTTTTTATATGCAGTTCAAGTGCAATTATTTATTAATAGTGCATCATTTATTTAGTAAAGTGTATTTAATTAGTTCTAAGACTTAAGATTATTTTTAGCTAATTTTGAATTGACAAAATCGAGCTTATAGGTTTGATCATGTCTGTCCATCCATCTGTTTTATATTAAAAAAGGATTTCACCTATCTCTTATTTTAATAAAGGGATTTGGCATCTAGCATTCATCATGAAAACCGTAATTAAAATCTAGCCCCGTAAATTAATATATTTGGGACATAAGTATGCAAACTTAAAAAAGGTAGCTCTTTATAATTGTCGTTATTGCTTTGTTAATAAATTCTATTTGCAAATATTGTTTAACTTTCATGACATACCGTAGTTTAAATAGCAAAACAATGATGAAAGTTGTAAACCTATACTCAATATTCTGTATTTTAAACTTAAGTTATTTAATAGTTTTAAAATGCATATTTGTAAATACATACTTTATCAAATTTTAAAATGGTAAAATTCTATAAAAACATAGAAGGGCTTGAAGTTTTGTTTTCTAGAAAAGAAGTCAAATAAAAAGTTAATAATTTACTCCTTTTAAAATTTAAGATAAATCTTAAGAATTTACAGTAAAAAAGTTTCATGTTCAATAAAATTTTTATGTCTCTACGCTAGTTTTTATCAAAAAATTATAATTTAATTTGCTAAATTTTTTAGCCCCATTCTATGTTTAAACTTTGAATTCTAAATCCCTTACGAGTTAGATATTTAGTTTGTTGATCATCATCCCTAACTATGAACATTAGTTTATATATAGTTTATATAGCTATTACGTTAGTATGTGATTCCTAATAAGGGATCGCATAGATGTAAAGTATTTTTGCTAATAATAAGTAAAATAAGCTTTCATGCAACTATGCTTAGTATACTAAAATTTGGCATATATTTTGCATACTGATTAAAGTTTTACACGATTGCTATATTGTTGAACTTATATTCAATTTGCAAAAATGTGGATTGAAAATTAATTCACAGATGATATCATTGTTTGGCTAATTTTAAAAGATTCCAAAATGTCCATATTTAGACACAAGCATTTATTTACGTTTATTACTTTCTGGGGTAAGTTTTTTATTTCATATTAAATATATATTATTTGATATTACAGATAATTTGCGTTATTGGTAATATTATTAATTTTTTATTGTAGATGCAAACAATGATGGTATTCTTACGTGGGATGACTTTTTGATATTAGCGGAAAAGTTTGCCAAAATTCAAAGACGAGGAAAATTGGAAAAGGAAGTGTTTGAACGATGGAAACATATTTTCGAGAAGTGGTGGAATGAATTAACTTCTTATGCCGATACTAACAAAGTAACGCTTTATATTAATAATAAAGAATAGCGGGAATTAAATTTTACTATATCTATACTTTCTTTTAGGATACTTTTGTAGAGTTTGATGAATGGATGCAATTCTTCGAAACTTTAGGAAAGAACACTAAATCTCATATATTCTTGCCTGAATTCTTGAAAACATATTTACAACTATTCTTTTTATGCAGCGATAATAATAGTAAGAGTCATTTAAATATATTATTAAAATATAAAACACTTATAGCTCTTTCCGTACTTAAAGAAATAGCATTTTATTATTAATCATTAATGGGTGGAGATTTTAATTTGAGATTCTCATACAAAAATTTAGATCAAATGCATAATAATTAAAAAAATTCTCTTCGTAAAAATTCAATTTTTAGCTTAAATTTATACTGCTGTATAATTAAATGTTAAGGGTTTAGAAATTAAATAGGACTATTCAATGTTATCGATTTTAAACTTAATTTGAAGAATCTAGTGGTTGGTGCTTTATTAAAATCTATTGAAAATTCGTGATTCTAAATGATTTTTAAAATGTAAAAAATAGTATATTTGTGTGCGACAATTCCAATATTTTAATTGATTCTGAATTTAAAAATTACCTAAGACATTGAGGTTTGAGCAAGAGTTAAGCAAAATACAAGTTTATATAAAAAACAAAATACAACAAAAATACAAAGTTGGTAATATCTTAGCAGATAAAGAATCGTTGCAATAAATTATCGACAGAATCGTAGCAATATCAACATTTTTACCTGTTATTAATTGATAAAACTATTTAAACAAAAATTAATCAATAAAGTTCTAATCAAATATTAATTAGAAATATTATTTGATTGATCAGAGGACGCGCTAATTTGTGTAAAAGACTATAAAAAATATATATCTAGTAATCAATTGGACACTTCTAAAGCTGAAGAGCATTTCAATTCAATGCTTAATGTAAGTCATTGTGGAAATATCTTATTTTTATATTGACACTCGTTGCGTATCATATTCGCAGGAAGAAGATATCGCGAATGGAAATGCGTTGACATCTGATCGATTTAAGGATTTGGTTTATGACTTCTGGGTCTCTACTAATCCGGAGAGGTATCATTTTTACGCATTACAGTCGTTCATCATATAACTATAGCCTTTTTCCCGAACAGCAAAGGAAAATATATTTATGGACCGTTTGATTCTGTACCTATTAGTGAATTAGAACAAAAAATTAAAAAGAAACCATAATTAATTTTAACGCGAGAAGTTAATTGAGAAATTCATTTCTTCAAATTATTGTTTTATATTTTTTGTTTAATATTGGAAAAAATGATTATTATTTAAACTGTCGGAAAACTGAAAGTTTTAATATTTTAAGAGATGAATTTAAAATTAATTTATTCTAAATTATTATATAAGAGGAATTACAATAATTTCATTATCACTAAGAATGTAAACCAGAATTAAGAAATCTGTATGAGAAAAAGTATCAAAGAGTTAAAGTTAATATAAGTTAATATAAAGTTTTTAAATAAAAATATGAATATTGTACGAATAAAACTAAAATTTATAAATTTATTCTTAATGTTTCTAAAGAGAATTTGTATTAACCAAATAACATACCAAATCATTGTAACATAACCATACTATTAGTGACTCGTAACTATAATATATGTAGAAATTAATGCAGGAATGATTCAAATCTAGTTATAATAACATAATTTCTATAAACGTGATTGTTTTTAACGATGCATATCCTATTTAAAATATTTGTCATAACTAATGTAAAATAAATTTTTTATTCAATCTAAATTAATTTTTGAAATATATTTGTCTCAATCTTAGTTTCGTTGAATTCGATTTAACTAAGTGTCGTAAGTGTGATTAAGGAGTCGTAAACTAAACTTGAATTTTATTATTAAATTTATTTTGATTTTATACAATCAAGTTTTACGTGCAAATTTAGTTAAAACATTTTAACATTTTAAAGAATATTTAAATGTTCCCGATAAATTTGAGAACTTTCAGTTCAATGTTGCGGGTTGAGTTGAAATTGACTAGTTGTGAATATGTACACTTTGTGAGGTCGAATCACAGCTTATGGTTAGAGCTAGCTCTGGAATACATGATTCAGAATTATAATTAATTCATCCAAATCATATTTAGATTCACAGTGTCTGACGCCAGAATTAAGATTATCAAAAAATAATGCTCGTAAAAATGTACACTACGTAATAGCATAACCATATCGCGCCACACTATGTCCAGCATATTTGCTATTTCGTGCAAATATTTCTGTTTGAGTAGCGTCAGCCAAAATACATTGAGTAACTGAAAAAATATATATTTTGGCTTATATTATACACCACTGTGAACGCCACTCAAAGTCATCAGTACCATATTATTTGATTTCGTGTTTTTTTATTTATATAAAGGAATGAAATAATATATGGAAATATATACTACATGAGCATGTCATAGCAGGGTATGAACATACCCTTCCACTCCACGGTTTCCGTATTTAAATGAATATGTAAATATTTCTTCAAGTGTATATCACTATTTGTCTATTAATTGATCGAAATTATTTTATTCTGTAAAACATGAACATTTAAGGGTTTAAATTTAATGAATTTACATAATTTTTTAATATTAACGGCGTATAGAAATTTTTATATCTATAAATTTACATTTTTAATTATTTAATTTTAATTTATAATTTAAAAATTATGCTTTTCAGTATGAGAATTAATTTTATAGTTGAACTCACAAAAGCAATTAATTTTAGTATTTTTCTTGTTTTGTTTTAGAACGAATAATCGATAACTGAATCTGTCGGAAATTATTTTGTCAATACAATTATTTGTTTTTTTAATCAAAATTATATTACTAGTTTTTAACTACACATTGCTTTAGAAACAAAACTAAAATTATACAGCTGGGTATATAAAAAATAATTTCCCATATTTTCATTTTAGTGAAGGAAATTTTGAGTTTCAGAAGCTTAAACATCAAGTCTGGTTAAGACTCTTGTTTGAATTAGATTGAGGCTTGGGTTCTAAGTGTATAACTCTAAATGATCATAGTCTTTATACCAAAGCATGTTTAGATGATTCGCTGGGATATTATGAATTTAAATTATTGAGTAAACTCAGAATGATTTAATGCTTTTCAGAACCAGGTCTCAATAATCTTACGAAAAAATGACTTAAGTTTATAAAATCTATACTATGTTTTAAGATAATACCACATTTTCCACTTTTTGCCTCTCTGTTATTTTATGCAGCATTATACTGATATTGCCAAATAATAATCGAAATATTTCATTGTTGTAACTTTTACATTAATTCATAGTTATTTAAAATTTATTTGTTTAAACATTGAAATGTTCAGATATTTGGGAAAACATAAGTGTATTTTCTGTTAGTTTGTTTGAGTGCGTTTCAAGAGTTTGGAAAACAAGTTATTGGCTGAAAGATTCAATAAATATCGTAATGATAAGCCTCTCATAAAATGAAAAGATTAAATTTCAAATGTATAGAAGACTCAATTTGGTGAAGCAAAATCGTTGTGAACACTAACTTAGACTTTATTCATCGATTGGCACATACCAGTACATAACATGGCGTAGCATTCACTAACTGATTAATTAGTGAGTGTGCAGGTATTTATGTGTAGTTTGAACAAAAGATTTGAGAGATGAAGCAAAAAGAGATGTAGAATCAGGGATAAAGTAATATAAATTGTTTTATTTTATTCTAACACTTTTGCGCAACGAAACAAACAAATTTTACTTTATCTTACTTTAAATGTAATAATACCTTTTCGAAAATTTGAGACAACACTTAATTGCTTATAAACGCATTAATCTTTGAGTAATTATTTTGAAAGTCATAATTAAACAAAAAATTATAATTATTATTTAATACTTTGATTAACTTGATCTACATGTGGCAAATAAATTAGGAGTATTAATAATATTTTTAACATTAAAAGAATGCTATTATTACAGAATATATATATATACAGTATTATGCTTAATTAAATTAGATAAATGATTATTACAAAAATGAGTTAATTTTATAAATTAAATATTATGGAAACCAAAAAACAATTTTAGCTCATTTAATACACATGCTGTACATAATTATCAGGGCTGTAACAAAGTTACGGTCGAGAAAGTCGCAAAAAAGTTTTCTTTTAAATAGGTATCACAATATTTTTAACATTTAATAGTCTAATGTTAACCAAAAATTTGTTTTAGCCAAACAAATAAATGTGAAAATGACGATAAATAACTATTATAGTGTAGAGTTAGATGCGAGTTTGAGTTCGGAACACCTAACAATTTTACCATCCATTCTAATGAACCTCAACAACAAAAAAGTTTTTATAGATTTGTTTATAACTAGTTGCTGTAAATTAATAATTAACATTAAATGATGTTAAATGATATGGACCTTAAACAACCAGCTATCAGCTCTTTTAACTATAAATAAGCAGCTGTTTATGCTTAGTGAAGCAAAAATTGGAGTTTATTTGAAATATTTCAACAGTAAAGTAATCATTTTGATGACACATTCTATTATATATGTATTATAATTTGCATCTATACATTAAACTTATTCTATATTTGGCTTTAGAATAGGATTAACAAAAAAAAAGATTTAAGTTCTATGTAAGTCACCGCGAAGTACTCGAATGAAAGCCTTCTTGAACTGTTGGTTCATCAGCGCATAACAGAAAGGATTCAGTGGACTGAAAGGAAAATTAATGAATTTTTTTAGTTATAACACATGTTTTTAATTATTATGTTAATTACGAGCATTAAACGCATTACCTATTGGCGTAACAAAGGAAATATGTAAAGTAAAACAAATGGCGATTCACGCAACCATTGATACGATCGGTACAGAATCCCTCAACAAGTGCCGCGATATGATATGGTGTCCAACATATCACAAATGCTCCCAAAATAAATGATATGGTTCTCAATGCTTTTCGAGCCCTATTTTCCGACTTTGACTTTTGACGTTTTTCTTTTGAACGCCTTCCTGTTCGCAATTTTTTAGTTAGAGACGCATCTGCAGCACCACTTACAACAGCAGTTATCGCATCTACACTGCAGACTTGCTCTTTCATGTCTCTATCCCTATCCCTATCTCTATCATTGATGGCACTGACACTAGCGGTACAATCTTTGTTAACTATAGATGAATAAGCCGATGCACTTGAATGCTCGTTATCATTAATTGGCTGCAGTTCATCATCTCTCGTAACTCTAGTTATAGTTTTTGAATTGTTAGACAAATTACAATCAACATGAGTGTTGACAGTTGCCATTCCTGTAGGACTACTGATGCTGGAAACACGAGTAGCACTACTATTACTGCCATTATTAGTTAATTTTAGTCCTACAATAACTAAATTGCTTTTTTCACTGCATTCACTGCACTGCAACTCACCATCAGTTTGATTGTGCTTCGGATATGTCATACCATTGTATGTCTCGTTTGTCTGCAAATGTGAATGCAATGTCTTTATATGCTTCATATGTTCGTCATTATTGCTACTCGAATGCCGATCAATATATCGAAATTCTTGAGATTCCATGGGATCAGATGGCTCATCGTCCACTATTGGTTTAATGTCAAGTGTTGATGGCGGTTCATGTCTACGAACACTGTGCGCAAAACCAGATCCGTTCGATACGTTCGCCAACGATGTTAATAAGTTATCGTTATCTTTTTCATTATTTAACGAACTTCTCTTTAAATTAGTTTCTGTATTAGTAGTAATCATTTCTGACTTATCGTTATACAAAAAAATATTCGTTTTAGTTAAAGCCATTGGCGTTAGATCTACTTTAGTGGTTGCAGTTATAATTGGAGATCTAGGAATTAACGCCGTAATAGTTACTTGTGGTTGGATTATTGCTTCGATTCCCATACTTTTTTTATTTGAAACACAATTTCCTTTTTTATTTTGTTTTGCCACTGATTTCTGCTTAAATTTTGTCTGCACTGGAACTTGTGGCGGTATAGGCGGTGATTCTTCGTCCGAATCGAATATTGGCGAACTTGACCGGTCTTGATCTGAATTGTCTTTTTTATCAGCAAATGCAGTGGTTTCGAAATTAGTATTAATGTTGTGAACCACGACAATGTCGTGCTCATTATTCGATACGATACCCTGTTGTGCTTTTGGTTTATCTTGACTTAATAATGTGCTTTGAGTTTTTGAGATAACGATTCCTGGCTTAACCTCAAACGAACGGCCCATCGATACAAGATTTTGCACTTTCTTTTGTTTGGCCTCCGATTTTTTAGCCATATTACTGGCCGTTTTATAAATGCCACCGTAGAGAATAAAAAGCACAATTATAGTGACATAAAAATATCCAATTATAAGCGATGTGTTGAAAACAGGATTTTTTAGAAACTGTACGGCACATTCATACGGCTCTAATTCTCGTTTGCCAATAAAGTGTTCCCAACCCATTATGCTAATAAAAAACACAAGAAACGGCACGATCCACGTAATTGTAACCATCCATAAAACTTTTCTCTTTGTGCGCCAGTTTCTATATTTGGCAGCGATCTTCACAGAGCAATATCTATCTACAGTTATAAGTAGTACTGTGTAAATGGATACTAGACATACAGTATGATCGGTAGCCAACCATAAGTCACAAGGGATGGCACCCAACTCCCAACGACCCATTAATTCATACACCGCGTAAAACGGCATCGAAATCACGCCAATAAATAAATCGGACACAGCCAACGAACATATAAAGTAATTACTTGGCTGTCGTATAGATCTCTCCACGAAGAATGCGGTCAAAACTAATATGTTACCTAAAACTGTAATTATGATGCATAAACCGATACATGTAGCGATAAAGATTGTTTGCCACAAATTAAATGGAAGTTTCCATTCTTCAATATCTAATCGAGATATTGATTCGGAGTCAGTTGCCGACCAATTGTTAAAAACACACAAATATTTAGATAAATTATACATTTTGATTAGTGTCCAGTTCGCACATATTGGTTGGTACGAAATGTTATATGACATCGTGCCGTAACTTTCTGTAGTCATATCTTTAACGCTACGTGTTTGTGGCGTGAATTATTGAGTAAATGGGATAAGTAAACGTCATTACAGTGATTAATAATAAGTTAGACCAAGAATTAAAGATATGTGACATTTCGCTCTGATATATTAGGATTCTGTTTGAAGAATCATTTTTAATGCAGTTTAAATGCTACATTATCTTTTATTTCTTGCTAAGCCTTCAACAGCAGGATATCGTTAACACCGATGGCGTTTTCCTGTGAACTAAGCATTAGAATAGACATTAACATTACACTATGTAAATATTCCTTTAGGGCCTGCTATACACCACTGTAACTGTAACAGTATACATATGATCATGTAATTCAACGCAGTAATAGTGTCTTAATGCCGTTATAAGACACTGGTTTATAGTCTGCATAACGTTTATACCGTATTATATATCTTAAGCAACACAATAGCGTAGAGAACGTTGTAGAAGTATTTTACCTTTATTTTTAAATTCGTTGATTTATAGACAATAAGTATATAATCTTTAAAAAAGGGAAAACTTCTTATCTAATTTTTGATTACTAGAGACCTGCGTCCGCATTTTCCTGCATGCCCCGCATCCATTCACGCCCAGTTAACTATAAAACAGCGGATTATACTGAACGAACGTAGTGTATTCTATGTAAACTGAATAAAAAAAGTGTTAAACTTTGATACTTTTTTATGTATTTTACTAGTAAGCAAAACTATGCAGTAAAAATAGCATAACAGCTTTTCGTTTACAATGCAGTGATAGGGCCTTGTCTACTTCACATCCTTTGGTCTTACTGTATTTTAATATCTATATACTATTAATGTCTACTTTACATCCGTTATTTTAGTAAGTTTAATAATAGTATTTCACAAAAGTTTTTAGCTCACTTTGAAAAGACAAAGTCGAGCTTATGAAAATGACTGATTGTCTGTCCGTTCATCTCTACTTCGGTAGTCTTATATTATTTAAGAGATTTTACTGACTTTTTATGTTAATAATGGGATTTGGAATTTTTTCATCTTGTTTTTAAACTAATATATTTGTAACATAAGAATGCATTAACCTATGGAAAAGTGAGCTATCTATGATTGGGTCGTTCTTGTTTAATTCATAAAAAAGAATATTTCTAAGAAATAAAATATGTAAGTTAAAATGTTTGTGATTTTCTAACAATAACCCAATATAAGCTATGCTTATAATAAAAGTTTAACTATTAAATTAATATATTCAATGAATGTATAAATATCAAAAATTCAGCAGATAGATTAAATTAGAAAAATGAAACTT
Organism: Phthiracarus laevigatus; assembly: GCA_034700185.1. Taxonomy (NCBI): domain Eukaryota; kingdom Metazoa; phylum Arthropoda; class Arachnida; order Sarcoptiformes; family Phthiracaridae; genus Phthiracarus; species Phthiracarus laevigatus. Next base: position 51,673 of record JAQIXJ010000034.1, on the reverse strand, counting down.
TTTAAAAAATTATGAATATATTTTTTCTAATAATTTAACGTTAGTTAATCTTAGTATTATCAATGATTTATTCCAACACCAATTATTTTGTTTCTCTACCCCGTGCTTGAAATACACTAAGTTTGTAGTTTTAAGTCTTTTTAAATACCATAGAGAGTTATTTTAAAACATCAATTTTATAAACATAAACATTTACTACTAAGTATAGAAGTAAATTACATAATAGGTATTGTTCTTATATAACAATAGTTTTATTTTATTAGTATTTAGTGCATTTTTGACTGGTTTACTCAGTTGGAAAAATCAATCCGTCTATTTCATGCTTTTATTATAAATTAAATGACTGACAAACATGTTGACAGTCCCTATCATAATAACGAGATTTTCAATTTTCGGTAGTGTTTTAAAAAATTTTCTGGTCAATGTGGCGCAATAGGAGGTGTTTCATAAAAATTTAATTAAATATAACTCGGTTTTGAATGGAATATGGAGGATATAATGATTTGAATATTCTGTATTAGAGTGGAATAGTCATTTTTGAGTAGCCTAAGTATATGCTGGTTTAGACTAAAAATTTTAAATGACTTATGAAAAATCTTATAAAGTCAAAAATAAATTAAAAACCCAATACTTAGGCCAGCCTAATTTTTCTTAACCTTAGGATTAGGCTGTAGGCTCGGAATAAAAATAAAAAATTATAAGTTATTTATGCCCATTATTAAATACAACTACAGTTAGAATGATCATTTTGTAAAACATCCCATTTAACAACTCATTTTTAGCACCATTTTGTTAAAACTTCAAATAAATATTTTTCATTTGTTTTCTCATTAAATTTATTTATTTTCTAGGAATTACGCCATTTTCTAAGAACCTAGAGGTTAGGAGACCTATTTTTGACAGCCTAAGCATAAGGTTAGGCGGCATAAACTCTAACCGTAAGTATGCCTGTCATCTCTAAGTATTTTATAATGGTTTCGAGCAGTGTGTATTAATTAATATTTAGAGACGAGAAATTCAGGACTAAAACCAAGTTAAATTCAGGAAAGAAAAAGGAATAAAGTTATGATTATTCAAGAAAAATTTTAGCTCACTTTTTTACAAAAAAAACGAGCGCTTATGTTTATTATATTTGACTTTCAGGGACATTAAAATTGTTTCTATTAATAATATAATAAATCCTTCTCTCTCTCTCTCTCTCTCTCTCTTAGCGAGATATTTCAGCAATAAAATAATATATAATGGGCAAATAAGCAATTTACGGACCGATAATAGTCTAGAAAGTTTGCAGAGTTTTTGGTTTGTCCCGGTGGGGTATCCTAGTAAATTTGTATTTATAAACAACAATACGTTAGTCTAATTTTTTACAACAATATTAATCCGTATAAAACGTATATCGTAAATAGTGTGATTATCTGTTTTTAGGCAAAAACAGGGAGAATTTTCAAATTTTAAATATTTCCAGCTGGAGTTAACCGGGAGTTATAATGTTTTTCGTGAAAACCGGGATGTATGAAGTGATAATCCTGGAAACTCAATTTAGTCACTCACCCTAATCACAAAAGCCCTAATTTATTTGGTAGGAACACGACTAACTGTTTGTAATTGAATTCTAACCTATTTTGCCGGATCCACAGCCATCTGATTAATTTTTATTTATTTAAACTAATTATAGAATTATAGTAATACGTTTATTTAATTCTTTTACCAAAATTTTTATCGCTTCTTCAAAAAAAAAATGTTATTTTATATTTTTTCCGAAACGGAATATAATTCTGTTTTTCTCAATCACAATTCAAAACTTGACATGTCGGTCACGTTCAGTTATCACAAACATGTTCTCAATAAATAAGTGAGCTTTAATAGTAGATGATTACATAAATTAAACAAAAACGAACTCAGTTATGAGCTGACTTTCGAAATAGATTGCGGAAAATAGATTGAATTTGGCGTAAAGAACGACACACGGATATTTCAAAATTATAAGCTTGTGTGCAATTCGCAGAGCAAAGTCAGCTAAAACTTAGCACAATATGGAAAATTAATCGATACAACATCGTTACATTCATTTCAATATTTCTTCTCTCCAAAGAAACATTTTAAAGGCGAATATATTTTATTATAAAATCTTGCGATGAATGCTATTGCGTTAAATTTTAAACATTTATTTTTCATGTGTTTACAAGTGCTGAAATTTTTAAAAATTCATTTGTCAAATAAAAATGCTGTCTTATCAAATTTTCTAATATTTAGGTGTAATATTTCTTTGGTCGCTCATTTCGCTCAATTTGCACGCCATTACAAATGAAACTATTTTCCCTTGAACTAATTAAAAGCTGCATAGGCTTAATAATTAAAAAATATATCAAAAAATTTAAATGTTTAAATTTTTAAATAAAAGCAAACGACACAATCCAGCTAAATATTCATAATAAGCTCACTTTAAATTATAAGCTATTCAATATGATCTCTCATTCACTTTGTTATTCAATCAGATCTTAACACTGTTAAACCAAATCAGAATAATTAGAAATTTATTTTTATTCTAAAAAATTTGTTGAATATCACTAATTAAATATTAATAAACAAAAGAAGTTGATCTAAATATGTGTATTTTATACGAAAAATTTGAATAATTTTTACTTTTAGTATAAAAATGATTCGTAACAGTTTATTAATAAATTGATAATAAACTATGGCTGACAAAACAAAAATAAAATGCATGTTTTTTTCTAATAAAATTAATTACAATATACAATAATATACAATATGTGATTTTGTTTTTTTTCTCGGTCACGATGGTAACCAAACGTTAATACAAATTCTATTACATTGAATGACTCGGAGGAATAGCCGGCTTTTAACTTAAATAATTATTTTATAATTGAAACAAATTTACAATTATATATAAAATACACGCACCCTATAGCCTACCAGTACCTCTAGCCTGTCAGCCTAGAGCCAAACGTAAAGGCTTAGGCTCAACCTAATTTCTCACCACTCAGTTTACCTTGTTATCCTTGTAAATCTAATCAACTTTTTAACATGATTAACCCTGAACTGAGAAAAGTGAACAATTCGTAAAAATAATTAAGCCCCTTTTATAATCTACAATTCCTACATTGAAATGTAAGGTAATTTTTACCGAAATATTGAAAAAATTTATTTTAAGCTAATTTTTAAGTTTATTTATTAATAAATTTAATTTTTGTTTACTGAGCCATTCAGCCAATTTGATAAAAATTTTATAGTAGAGTTATATCAACATGTTTTATATTATAATTTTGTGTACCCTAACTCTAGTTTTCAGAGAAAAATTCAATTCAACAGCCAAAACGAAATTTCAGTCGTAAAATATTCAGAGAAGTAAGTTACGTTTTTTTTTTCGTTTTTGCTGTAAAAGTAGTGATGAAAAATGTACGGAGATTAAGCATGATAGAGAATGTCATTGATTTGTCAATACAATACGTTTTGCTGCGAATACTATTATGGTATATGTAGAATATTTGTGTGCGAGAATGGTATTTACGTAAACATGGGGACAATTTCATCGTTTCGCATCACTGAACTGATAAACCAATGCAACCAAATACAACAAAAAAAAGAAAATATTGTTAGATATTTATACGCTGCAGCTCTAAAAAACAAATTATTGTGATTTACATTCTGCGCGATAATCTTTTATATATTTCATACTAGTTTTAAAAATCAAGATATTTTTTGCTATCCTTTTTTTGTGTATCAAATAAATCTAATCTAATCAAAATAAAAATTTAGTTTATTTGCAGTTATTTGGTATCTTTAAGTCAGTGGGAGCTTATGGCAGAGAAAGTTTGATTTTTCTTTAACTCAATGTAGAGATCAATTTGCACATCAAATACAATGGAATGAGAGAATTTACATTCCCATCACTTCTTCCATTGGTTTCTATTTTTAACGTTGCATTAAATCTAATAACTATTTATTAGTAGAGCAGTGAAAATCGTTAATTAACGATTGAACAAAACTGTTTTAATTTCTATTAAAAACGAGCTATTAATCCACTTAAACGACAAATTAATGAAATTTAAGTAAACGAATTAAACGATTTTTGAAATATTCAATGATTTATTAAAATTTTGAAAGATTATATTCAATTTTTTAATTCGACATTTAATAAATCTTACTGTATATGCTAATGAATTGGAATAACAATTTAGAAAAAAACAGATTTAATTTAATTATTTCAAACTATATTAATTTTCAGGAAAAAAATTAGGCTCTATTGGTTTCGAGATCTTTTTTGATTTATAAAGCATGGCTGATGTATAGAACACCGGCTCCAATAATGTAAACTCAAACAATATAATAAAATACAAAAAAAGTTTATTAAAAATATATTGTTAGAAATGAATGCTAAATACAAACAAAAAGCAATTTGTTGGGTTAGGTTAATGTTTTGTTAGGTTATATGATTCATTTAAGGTTTTATGATACATTTAATTTTAAAACTAATGAATTGTTTTGCATGCGATCTGTTTTTTGTTTTATAAACGTTTTTATAGAACACATTATTTAACATTGTTGTGAATAAGTTCTATACAATTTTAAAGCATTTGTTGACAAAGCTATTGTTGGAGCCGGTGTTCTATACAAACCCCTAAAGCATTTTTTAGAAACAATTGAAGCGATTCAACGGATACAACATGAAGTTTTAGATAATAGTGTATTAGAATTCATTTTTCGAACTAAAAATTAAAATTTTTCAAACGATTTTTTAAAACGATTTTCGACATTTTTCAAACGATTTATAAACGATTTTGCACCATTTTTTCTAACGATTTTCACTGCCCTATTTTTTAGGTTTTTTCTGATTAAAATTATTTAATTAGTTAATAACTTTTAATGGATTTGAATTTAATTTAAAACAATAATTTTGAAATTAAATAAAAAATAATTATAATTAAGATTTTATACATTGTTTAATCTATCGATATTTTGAAATGCATTCATAACTATCGCAAATAGCAACAAATCGTGGCGTATTTTCCAAAACACGTGCATTTCCATTCTGATTGAAGGGTTAGCGAACATTTTAAACCAGCGATGTGCTAACCAATCCATATTACGCTACAGTATCGCGCAATGTTTTGTACATAATACACTACATAATGCTCTAACAGTTGAAAATACGAGTGTATTCAAGTTACGTACTCAAACCGTAGTGTATTATGTACTAAACAATGTGCTCTCAGTCGCGTAATCATGGATTGGTTAGCACATCACTGTTTTAAAAACTGTAGAATACAAAAGTTTACCATCACCGCTGCTTTTAATTCAATGTAAATTTATATTTTAATCAGTAATTAGAGTTTTAAAGTTAGAAAGAAGATAACTGATTATTCAGTCTACAAATTTGATGTGATTTTATAAAATTTTTGAAAACAAGCTCTAATTTTGTTTTAGTTGCGCATTTAATAACAGTTTAGATCATCAAAAAAATAAATTCATTAATAAATAAAAATATTTATTTAAATCAAGAAAATTAGTTTTAATGAAGTTAAGTTTTGAATATTTTATCATTTTTAACGAGAATATTTAAAATTAGAAATTAAAAAACAACAGATAACTTGAAATTGTATTTTACTTTGCAAAAGTAGATGTCCATGGAGTTGGGTGCCTTATTTATTATAATAAGGGAGATTGTATCTATAAGATGGGCACCGAAATGTCTGGTTTAGATCGAATTTAGACAAATCTGTCGGGTCGGACCGGATTCAGAATCAATTTTGTCGGACTTTAGGGTTTTTCAAAGAAACCCGATTTTCTAACAAAGTGTAGAGAAACATTACATATAATAAACGTAACATTAAGATATTAACAAAATACCATTTTTCATAACTAAATAATGCTATTTATTGTAACACTAATTGGCAATAAAAACAAAACAATAAATTGGCAACAATAAATAAAAACTTTATTTTAAAAAATATAAAAAAACAAAACGTGGAGCAAACAATTAACTTTAAATATATTTTAGGATCTTGCTTTTGGTGCGCCTATCTCATGGTAGTGAAGAGCTATTTGCATTTTATATAATTAAATATATTTAAAAACCGTAGAAATAAGAATTAAACCAAATAAATATTAGAATTTATTCAAACAATTTTATTAATTGTAACATTGTTGAAGCGAATTCTATAATTTTTAAGTTTTATAAACTATTTAACTTGAATCACTGTTGGAAAAAATGCATAAAAAATCACACTTAAAGTTTAATGTAGAAAAATTAGAGTCTGTCTCAGGCTTGTTTAGGTTCAGGTTATCAATTGTCTGGCTTGAGCCTGGAAATTTTAATGATTTACAAGTCTAATTGTAAGCTTTATCATAGCTAAAGAAATGTCATAGTTTAATATTTCATTGTTTTATAATAAAAAATAATTTTACATTGGGAGTCTATTTTAAAAATTCGTGCCTACTTTAGATAAAAGGCTTTTTTTTTAAATTTCTATATAGAATCCAGATTTCAGAGCAACAAGACTTTTTTGGATTGTAATGGAATTTAATTTTTCTATTGAAATTGGAATATGTAATATTTAGCGTTTTTAACTTTTTTAATTGGATTCTTAATGTTTTAATTATTTAGATAATTGTGGCGCTGTTATTATATTAAAATTTAGTGACTTGGAGGATAAAAGTTAAATTTGTATGCTGTATCAAATATTACTGTACGCCACCTAAAATAACATAATGCCACGACACAATTTATTTTTTATTTTAAAAAATTAAAATGTGCATAACATGAGTAATGTTTGTTTAGAATAAAATTACAATAATATTTTTCCGCTCACATGTCATTAGCTTTCATGGCGAGCGCTCTCAAAATGTTCGCTTTCATGACTCTGATTTTTTCGCTTTCTTAACAGTTGTTCTCCTTTGGAGTAACCGTAAAATTTTAGCATAATTAAAATATTATACTTAGTTTTCCTAATTATCTGATAAAAATTTGTTTTATTGAAAAATATAAGCAAAAACAAGGATTACCCATAGTAAAACAAGAGGTCTAGAATAGCAATCTTTAGTATAGCAGGGAAAAAATTGTGGAAGGAAAGGAAGGTAAGGTAATGAAGTTAAAATAATATTTTTCTATTTAAAAATTAACTATTATCAGCCAAAACTATTATCAATATTTATAATAAATCGACATTGTGTGTCAAGCACTTGTGGTGAAAACTTTGATGGTATTTTCAATGTTAACGTTGACTGTGATTATGATGGAAAACCAATTGTATTCTAACATACTCTAGCATTATATTCAAGAGTATATACTAGATCTTACCATGGGTTATGGCATTTGTTTTGCTATCTATACGCCGAGAATATAATAAATAGGAATCTATTGTGAAATATATTTTGCTTCACTGAATCCGGAGATTGATTTCTGCGAACATTGATTAACACAAATGTTTATAGCAGAACACCGACGAGTGACAATATAAACGCTTAAATCGTACTCAGTTTTATTATTCCACGTTTATTTTAAGAATCCGAATTTAACTTTGCTATTCTCAAAACTCCAAGCTCTGTATGCAGTTCATTGTGTTCGTACAAACAGAATAAGCGAAAATTATTTGAACTAACATATACTATTTTGAGCGTATTAAGCATTTGGTTAAGAATATTCAAATGATAGTTAAAAACAATTATTGAAAAGCTTAATCATTTATGCAAAATAATTTATTAAGAAAATAATTATCTATGACAAATTTACGATCACGTAAATTATTAATTTTTTCAATTTTGTGAATGCAATGTTCTGATTTGGTTTGCTATCCTGAAGTGTGAACTGATTAATAAATTAGCATTTACTTATTTTGTTGTGTTCGGTTCAACTCTATTAAAAAATAGCATTTACTTTGCGAAAACATATTCCCAATTGAATTTTGAAAATGTTTGCATAATATAACCGTAAACTACTGTACTGTACATGTATTCTAACTTATTTTTGAAATAGTAACCAGTTAAAAGCTGGTAACCATTTAATACATTGATTAATCAAATTATTCCAAAAAATCTTATTTCACTTTTGTGATGATAAAATGGTTTTATAATATGGACATTTAAGTTTTATGAAACAGACTGTTTACTGGAATCTAAATATAAATACATAATATTATATATCATATAATAAAGAAAGGCACTTCTACAGTGCTTTTAAACATTTCTAGATTAAAAAGCATACATTATATTGTTGGAAAAAATTGCCAGTTAAAGCAAAATGTTTTTTAAGTTGCAAGTTTAAGCAAATCATTTTGTGGTTCTGTGCGGTTTGTAAAACACTAAACCAATTCGCTATTTAATACTTTTTCTACATAATTCATTTTTGTCGACATTTTGTTAATTCGATAAAGATTAAGAGTTAGTATTTACGGAATTTTATAACGTTATAGTTAGAAAGTTAAAGCTCACAATAGATGAAAATTCCAGCTTATGCGTTAGAAGCACACAATATCTACCTATACCAGTCTATAAAAGGCCTTTTATAATGCATTCTAACCCAAAAATTAAACTACTGAGAAAAGAGTTACGCAACGTCACAAACATAATTCTTGTTTATAAACACTAGTTTCAGGCCAGCATTAACTCCATTAGAAAGGCCTTGTAATATGTTATAGACTGAAAGAATACATCATGTACAATGGTTATGAATACCCCACTTACTTACTTTTATTTATTTTTAAAAACATTAAAATCTAAATAGGAATTAAAATCGAATCGAATTGGGAAATTTGGACATAAAACGAATAGAATTGGAATCAATATAAACTGAAAAGTTGTTAGCTTTCTATTCAACACTAACACCAATTTTTTGTACTAAAATTCTAAAAACTTTATATTAGGTATCTTATATCAACAAACAAAGTATAAAATAAAACTAATGCTATATAATTGCAGACGAATGATTGGCGAATAAAAGGTGAAACTTTTTTGCGAAAAGGCAAAAATAATATAAAATAAAGTAGAGTGTAGTTGTATGTGCTTTTTGGTAGTGTGAGCGTCAAACTGATACAGACTGTGCACCGAATGCCTTTAGCTATCAAGTTTTTTAGCGCCAATCACAACCATTTACTACCGTCTTATGGGAATATAGAAAACTATACTTACTGGCAATAAATGTTGGCATTACTTACAACACACATACACTTCTATTATAGAAATAAGTTATATCATTGAATAGTAGAAACTGTTATTCAAGTTTTTACCGTAACCTAAAGTTTTTTATTCACTTTGCAAAACATAAATGTGTTATATTTTTTTATGGAATTAACTTATAGCTGAAAAATCTAAAAAGAAATGACAATGAAATCATTTTCCCATAAGGTCTTAACTCAAGTTTTTCAATTTCATCTTTACTCTGTCAACCAAATTAATTTCATAACAAAAATAATAAATTTGAAAACTTTTTTCAAATAAATACAATCGTTCTATCATTAAACTGTAATATTTTATGAGGCAAGCAGTGCATATCACCAGAGCTGAGCAGAGCAGGTCCACACATGGTGTGTTGGGCGCAATGCCAATGTGTCACCGTTTAACTCTGTGATTTTCAATCTCTTTACTATTGCGGCCCTAATTTCTATGTAAATTATTTTATGGTTCGAAAGTCAACAAAAAATGATTGTTAAATTTAACGAGACCAATGAGCTTACAGTTGATTACAATCATTTTTTATTATTTGGAGAATGGTTAATCTCATATCTTTTTCCAAATAAGTATTAAAATTTTTTACATAATTAAACATAAATAATGGTAAATTGTTGTTAATAGCTATAGTTACTAATAATTATTTGCTTATTTATTAATCTTAACCCAATATTAATGTTTAATATTACTGTAATAATCTAAAGACTCAAAATTTTTACATTAAGACCCACTTTTGGGTTGGGAAACATAGAATTAATTTTTAATACATTGTCGAGACTATTATAATAATATTAAGATTTAATAAACAAAGGGATAGAGTGGCTAATGCTAGAAACTAATTGTTTGTTATTTATAATAAATTATTTAGTAATAAATATAGAAAGTATTTTAGTGTTTTCGATTATGTTGTGCTTTATAGACGAGGGCATAATGTACAGTATATTAATACAGACACTGTATCAAAGCCTGAATACTGAGTATTAAGCATCGCCTGAGGCGATAAATGTGACGCTTAGGTTACTTAACCAAAAATTTCATTTTCTACGCACCTACTAGTTGACCATCAAATATATTTGTGTTTTTATCATAACTTAACAAATGCGTCTAAATTAAATGACCCGAACACTTATCAAAATAATCTGCTGTTTTTACAGACTTATTTTAATATTTAAATATGATAAGCTCATTTAATGAGAAAGAGTTTTTGCACGCAATACTTTGTTGGCAATTGTTTGTAATCATTAAGACCAGAATATTTCAGTCAAAAAATCGTATTTTTCTGCCTGATTTCTGTTGTAAAAACAATGAAAAATCGGTCAACTTTTCGGTTGAGATTTATTTTTATAATTTAATTAAGAAATGAATTATTTATATCTTATTACTTTGAGTATTTAAATTTTTTCATTAGTTAATTGAGACTATTTTTATTATAACATTTTCTTTTAAAAATTTTTCCCTCATTTTTAAAACCAGTTTTTTCTTAAATGTGTCACAATTCCGGAAATTTTCATAATTCAAGGAAAAAGAGTGAACACTAAATCGGTTTTAAGTGACAATTATTTAACTTTCATTATGTTCGGTTGAAAACTCTTATTTCGGTTTTTAGGTCGGAAACTCTAAAATCTGTATTTTTGATTAAATAAACTTATGTTCTAAAAGTTCAGTATATGGTTATATTTGCTATAATCGAAGTTTTAAGCAAAATACTAGAAACCGAAAAATCCTGGGCTTAGTAATCATGGATAGTGACAAAAACATCAGTTTCGATCATCAAAACAGTTAATCCAATGTGTTTTCTATCACAACACTTATTGATCACACATCAGGCTAGAAATTTCGTTTAATTCACGCATTATTTTGAACATTTGTCACTCTGATTACATTCTCTTTATTTAATTATGCATTTGTTTCCTAATAGACGCGAACATGCCATGAATTTAATATAACGATTATATCTACAGCCAAATCAAACAATACTGAATCTCTTGTTTTCTAGTTATGACCTGTATTTTATCACGTTATAGCATTAATAATTCAAAAAATTGAAGAAAATCTTTCTAATATATAATACTGATTACAACTTTATTGATCAAACGTTAATGTAATGAAAAGAGTAAACTCGATAAACTCGAGCATTACTTAAACAATTTTACGTTATTTTTCATGCCGAAAGTTTTGAGCTTAAGCTAATGTTGTTTAGCTTTATAAGCATTTAATAGCGATACGCTATATTATTTAACTGTTGGCTTCGAAATTAATTTTAAGTCAGATTTTGAATATTAAAATAAAAAAACAAATTCGAGTGAGCTAAAAACATATTCGATATAGTATTTGCTTTTCGTGACTTGATCCAAAATAAACCACAGCAATTGATAATTGTAGAGTTTGATAAATATTATATTTATACTGTATTTGTATTAGACACCCAAATTGGTAAAAATTTTACAGCCGATATGTCAACTATAGTTCGATTGTTTTCAAAAAAGTCAAAGCTGGCCTTTTCACACGAATATTTTTATCACACTTTTTAACAAATTGGATCTATAAGTTTGACCATATAAGTTTGATCTATAAGTCTGTCTGTCGTTGCGTATGTATTTAACTTTAATTAAGTTTGGGATCCAATCCTCTACTTATTCAAAACTTGGACAGATAAGTCTTTCAAAATGAAACTCAAACCAGGACTTGAGACCATATTTATAAATTTTAATTTGTTACTCAGTCTATGTACTCTTTATCATTTTAAAGTGATTTTGTTTTTAAAATAATAAAGAGATTTTTCATATTTATTATCATAATAAAGGCACTTTCGACGATTTATTATAACAATATTTTCACCTATAGGTTATTACAAGATCAAAAATTGGATAAATTAGGAGGATTTTAATGAAATTATCTGCCAAAAACCGTTCGATTTCTTATTATAATAAATATTTTTGGGATAAATAGGAGGCTTTTTAATGAAAATATCACATTGAATATATATTCCCCTTTTTTGAGAGGAATATATATTCTGTTTTTTTTGTGGTATATGCCTCTTTAACGAATATTTTATATATAACTCAGATATTAATTAAATATGCAAAAGTATAATGGAAATATGCTAATTTGAAAACAGATTTGACAAAATTTGAAATAATCTACACAAAACTAAATTTTTACAAAAATAGTTTTAAGTAACGTGAGAGAGCGACCAATTACTAACTAAAATTACTATTGCAAAGTCAGATATTATGATCGTTTGGAACATTAGTTAACTTTCGAAAAATTAGTCTATCAATGATATGATTACTATTAAACTTAAATTATTATAAAACTTTAAAGCTAAATAATTAAAATTTTAGCTCTTTAATAATCTTGAGATGTTTTATATGCAGTTTAAGACTACAGCGTTTCATTGCTAATTTTCTACATTTTGTTCAGTAAAGTGTTTAGCTATGACTTTTTCTCCTTTTTTTAAATCACAGTATCACAGTTTTTTAGGTTAAAGAACTTACAATGTAAGTTTATCCTCCTTTATCTTACTAAATCTCTAGCGATATAATTACTGTTTTTATAGAAGCTAAATCTTTGTACCGCTGTTGCGTTAATTACGTAAAATTTATTAGGAATTTATCGGTTATCCAACAGTTGAACGCGTGTTTTGAACTAGTTTTAAAAATTCCTAAGTCAAATATTATTATGCAGTATACAGTTTATGCTATACAATTGTACTGCTAAAATTTTTTATGTATATTCAATACCCAATGAAACATTAATGAACATTCAGTTTGACGAGAGCTTAAGTTGGTTATAGAATCAAAAGAGTAAACATAGCTTCTAAACATTAGAACATTTTTGCATTGTTGTAATGAGTTATTAAGTAAATTTATGTTACTAACAAAGCATTTTTCTTCGCATTGTTTTTCGTATATACTTTACGTACACATTACTAGATAACAATGGCTCTGGAAACAAAAACACGTTTAAAAGCACATCGTTATAAATGGTACTTCAGGAACTTTTTTCATATATTAGACTCCGCCTGTGATCGGCACTCAAGAATCTTAATATAAACACACAGAGACTGCAAACACATGTCCATTTGCAGACCAGACAGGCACAGACGTCAGTGAACAATGTATGCATTCTGACAGACATCAAAATCTTTAGTTCGAATTATTGAAAGTGAAATAAAGAAAGTTGTACTTTATTTGGGGTAACCCTGAAGAATTTTTTAAATTTGATTATTTCAACAGAGTATAAGACATACTACAATAATGTATCTAATGACCGATGGGAATAACGTTAAACTTAACAAAATTTTTTGAAAGTTTCAAAAATTGCACCAAATCGGCGAAACTTCCGGAAGATCTGTAGGTTTGGCCACTATTATTTTATTATATGATTTTATTTTGAATAAGTTACTCAATTTTATGCCATAAAATCTAATAAGTTGAGCGTTGAATTACTTCTTACTTTTTGAATGATACACATAAACTTTTATTCAGTGCGATATAAAATACTAATATGTTATATACTATACTACAATAAATAAATACTTGTAGTGTATTTACAAAAAAGGTTTTGAGTTCATGTTCGTTAAATAATGTAAAATAAAACAACTTCCAAACTCTTTATTCAATTCTTAACCAACAAAAGCTTAGCTTTTAGATATAATAATTTTAATAACAAATAACTTGCACTTAAATTATATTGCACTGCTAAATAAACATAAAAAAAGTAATATTTCGGAAGTTTTTTAAAATTTTTTCAACATATTTGAAGACATTCTCATTTCAAAGATTTAAGACTTCACGTATTCTTCTACTATTCATCAATGTTTTTGAGGGAAAAAATTCTTAAATACGGTTTTGTGGAGGGAATGTTCAGTAGTTGTTGCAGAAAATATTGCCATAACTTATATTTGCTTTAAATTATGTGAAGTGTACACGTAAACACATTAAGCACTTCAAGTTAATACTAGAATTATCAACAAATATGCTTTCATGCACTTGAAGAGCATTAATAATAGCTGTTATGCTTTCATACTAACTATCGAAAACATTTCTGCTAAAAAACTTAAGCTATTGTTCAGTTTTTGAACATTTAATAATGTTTTTTTTTCGATGATGCACCCTTTTTTAATAAACTCCATTAATAAATAAGTTTCCATTAATTTTTGGCTAATGTTTTAAATTTGTTTTATAAAAAATATGCTTAATTGAAAAAATGTGACTCACTTTTGAATGGGTAAAACTATTTTTACATGAATTCGCTTTATTTTCAATCGCTCATCATTTAAACTATATGGATCTGCATTCAGGTAAGTTAATTTGATATTTGAATGTTCCGTCCTATTTTAATTTTTGAAATATAATTTCATATATTTTGAAATCGAAATCAAGTATGCTATTATCGCTATATACCTAATTATTGCTACTATTCATTTATATGTTTTATTCAATGTAAGTTATTGCAATATTTGTATTAAAGCAACAATAACTTAGTCTTATTTTCGCCACAAATATTTACACGAATAATATTGTACAACTTTTTATTGATTATAGCTACTTCGAAATTAAAATTTTTTGTTCACTTTCTCAAAGAAAAGTCTCGCATATATATTTGATAATGTCCATCCGTCTGTACGTCTATGCACCCGCAGTTTTATATTAATAAGGGATTTCACTGATTTCTTATATTAATAATGGGATTTGACACCATGCCAGTATGTGCTTAAAATCTTATATCTTTGTTACATAATTGCAATAACCCATGAAAAAGTAAGCTCTTGTGTCCTTCTTGTTTAGCGGTTAATATTGACATTGTAAGACAGCGTATAATTTATGAGCTATAGAGATAGAAATATATTGTATAACTAAGCGAAACAAAACAAACTTTTAGAGCTTATAGAACTAAACAATTCAACGCATTTATTAATGAAAAAATGAATGAAGTAAACTGCAACAATAGTCATTTTTGGCTAAATTAAATTTTAAATTTTTACATTACAATGAAATAGAATTTTTTTAAATAATTAAATATAAAAGTCCATTAAAATTTATATTTCAATGGAAAAAGGCTTACATTGTCTTAAAATATAAAACAATACAATGTAAAAGCGGATAATAGATAGAATGTAGTAGTGTAGCGTAGTTTAAAAAATGCTAGCATTTATTATTACAGTTATACAGCATTTCAAGCATACTTCCAAATTATTAGACATTCTTTTTCCAAAGATATAATCTAGAAAAAAGTCAAAATCTAGCCCCAAGTAATTCAAAAGATAGGCTTTTCAATCATTAATCAGAAACGCAACGCAAATTCATTGTTCGCTATCATTGTGCGCGAGACTCAGTCACCGCTCTCTCCTATTATTATGAAAAATCATATGCAAATGTTTTTGACTATAACTTCAAAGTAATTATTTAAATAGAAATTATCGCCAATGGCTCAACGAATTTCATTTCTCTATTTTTCTAATTTATCGAGTAAATGCGTATTGTAGGTCAAAATTAAAAGCAAAACTTTCGTTCCGTATTTATCGTATTTATTAGAATAATTTTACTTTCATATTTACGTCCAAAAATTTGGAAATTTTAGTTTATATGCTGTTTCGATACATAGTTTTTACTTATAGTTTCACAGTAAAATTAATAAATTAAATAAAATTTCTAGCAAACAATTAAATCTTTAATATTTCGAAATTGCTTATCTTTACAAGAAAAACTCTTAGTCTGATGTATCGATTAAAATTAATAATGAAATTTTCTGTAATTTTTTTATTGTAATTGTTTGAGTTTATATTTAAAAAGTCAGTAATCCGATGTTTAACACTATTTAATTTGCAAGAGGAAAGGAAACATTTTTGAATCCAAATCTATCCTACAATAATAATTTCCAAAATAAGTTATATCGCGAGCTCCCGTACAATAGAGTCAAATTTCTTAACTTAAAGAAATATATTCAAAATCGAATAAATTAGTTACATAAAGTATTTTTGGGATCAAATATCTTAAAACTTTCTGAATTCTGACATTTCTTAAATCTCCAATATTTTTACTAAATATTATTCTGAGTTTGTGATTTTAAAATAATTAAAATTTTTAATCTTTCTGCCAGCTTTTTTAAGACTTGCATTAAAATTTTATATTTTAAATATATTTAAAAAACAAGAAAGCAAGTACTACTCCGTACTAAAGCTGTTTAGTATCAAATCATGAAATTATATTAAAACAGTCTTTGTTACATACCAAGACCTTATTTTTATCCTGTTTAGAAATCAATTCTGACATATGGTGGGATTTAGTTTAGCATGTTTTACAACTTTATAACTTTTTTATGTTTAATTGTCATTATACTAATAAAAGGATTTCACATTCTTAATATAAATTTTTTTAATTTTTGTTTCCTTAAGAAATATTTATCTGATTATAAAACCTAAATATTCACGAGACAAATGAATAATAAAATAAATAAAACCTACAGTTTAACTGTCTTAATGTTCGATTTTCAAGTTATTAAATAAAATTTTTATTTTATATTTTCAGAGTTTTGGAATGGGCTTGGAATAAAATAATTTTTGTTTATGAAATAGAATCAGTAATTGTAATTTTTGAAATAATTTTCTAATAAAATACATAATCAGACATCGTCTTTGACAAAAAATTCAGTTATCTCATGCTTTTTAATTTTTGGTTAATTTAAAAACTTAAAAAATTAATTATTGATTTAACAAGATTTAAGATTAAATTTAAGATTTTTTCAATTTAAAAAAATATTTTTTTAAACTTATCAAAGGATTTTGTTCGATAGTTTATTGAAGATTTGAAAGTAATTCGATGACACACGAAAGCTTTTATAAATACTAAAAAATGTAAGCAAAAGTTTTCGAGTAAGAAAATGGAATTTTCTTTAAAAGCTTCGATAATACACAATAAGGATTAAGTGCTGTGACTTTTTATCATAAAACGAAAGTGTAATTCAATTTAAAAGCGGAGAAAACATTTTTTAGTTGTCTTCTACTGAAAAAATAAGTTAATAATATACTAAAAAATTGGTAACATTTTTAGTTCATATATAAAAAAACTATAACCATGAATGTCATATATAAATTAAAAAAGCGGACGTCAAGTCAACTCGCATGTGATTAATTATTAATGAAAAGCAATCATATAGTTCTAGGAAAATGTTTTTAGAATTTTTTGAATATTTCATCAGCGTTTAAACTCGCAGGCTCTGTCGCACACATCATAAGTGCTCATTAAAGTGTGACACATTTCTTATCATAACGCACCTCAACAACATTTTTGCCTTAAAAAATCTAATTACGAAAGCAGGCACAAAATTGATCCGAAAAAAATCGCTAATATAATGTTGAATTACCTTAACGCGGATCTGTTGATGCGGTTTATTGCCATCACTAACCATTGAAATGCATTTATTGTTGGCCAGTATCACAAAAACCAGTTTATATCTATATGTTTATCAGTTAGTATTGTTTTTTAAAGTTTTGTTGGAGAGCATCATCCAAACCGATACGCATTCAGTTCATATTGAACACGATTGTCGAATCGTACGCGTTGTCTGAGAAAGTTTGTCCCAAAGAATACATGATCGTTGAACGCAGTCACTCATTTCTGACGATCGATGAGCAGTTCTCTCGCTTTTGGCGAACTGAGCAGTGTATTGTGAAACCTGCGTCGTTTTCAGAGCTAACTTCGACAATAACAGTACAGATATTTATACGGTTAGCTTTTAGCACCGATGGTGGCATCTGCTCTAATGGCAAAAAATAAGGACACACCACTCTCTTGGACCAACTAAACGTCTGATTTGTTAGTAGTGGGCAGTGATGCCAATGGTCAGCATCAGAAAATCAGTTTTCATTTTAATGAGTTCTAAGCATGTTTAAACTTTAGCTGGAAAAATAAATTCTGCGTATATTCTGATTTTTGTCACTGAAAGCGGCGCTTGTGGTGGAGCTTTCGAGTGACGACTGACGAGAGACGCAGCCGTTTTTCTTTTATGCGTAACACTTAAATGACTGAACTTCTTATTGCACTTATTTCATCGTATGGATTACCTTTATATGCCACTACTCTTTTGGAGATAACATTTTTGAGCAAAATTATGACCACTTGTTAGTGGTTGCGGTAAAGCGAGTTACGACGTTAAAGAAGCAATTTTATATTTTTTAGATCCCTATCTTTAGTAGCCATAAGTATATTCGTTAAAGCAATAGCCATTAATCACAAAATTATTAACATTATTTCAATAAAAGAAAACTTAAGCGCCGCAGTGAAAACTATGTATTTCTGATTTATCAAGTTTATGTAATAATAAAATCTACAAACACTGTAAACACAATGTTTTACTGTAATGTAAATGAATAATTATCGATAATAAGAAAAGCGTATCGCGAAGTAATTAATCGAAACTCGCCAAATAGTATTTATTAAATGAGTTAATCAAAATAGAAAAGTGTATTAGTTGTAGCATTTCATTTTCGTTTGCGAATAAAGACTTGATGATATTGATTATCAACAGGGTTTGATCCGCGATGTTATCAGAATTTGTCACTATTGCGAATGCTAAGTATAAAAATAGTATTCGCAGTGAAAAGTCGCAGAAAATAGGTTTGGCTTTTCTACGATGACTAAAACTAAGTTGATCTAAAGTGACATGGATGTAGTCTATCTAATAATACAAAACTGCATCGCACACATCTGCTGGGAATTTAGTTTTTTGTTAGTATCTTACAAGAAATGATGATGAAGTCACTGTCATAAAAGCTGCATCAAACCACTTTCGAAAACTCGAACGAAAAAAGAAGAAGAAGAAATAATCTTTTTGCTCCCTGCATAAAAAAACATCTAAAAATGAGACTTATTATAGTTTGCAGTGTCATCAACATCCAATGTTATACACATAAACATCACCTTCATTTTATTTGTCAAAAGCAAAATGTCATGGCATGTACGCAGTAGAATAATGTGGCATTTAAAATTTATTTGTGTGTTCAATACCAGAACAATGTATGATAATGCAAGCGTAACCTCGAAACCAAACTATAGACCA
This sequence comes from Phthiracarus laevigatus, assembly GCA_034700185.1. Lineage (NCBI taxonomy): Eukaryota > Metazoa > Arthropoda > Arachnida > Sarcoptiformes > Phthiracaridae > Phthiracarus > Phthiracarus laevigatus. The sequence goes on along the minus strand of JAQIXJ010000034.1, from coordinate 32,428 downwards.
GTTTTACTGTATAATGAAAACGTTAAAACCCCGAGTAAAACAACAAAATCAGATGATCTCCCATCTCTTCTATAATTTATCTTTTCGTAATAAACCGGAAATAACCATAAATAATATGAATATGAAATATGCGTTAAAATATAAACTTTAGTTAAACACTGGTGCTATGCGTTTACTGCTAAGACTGTTAAAGCCTTTGATATCAATGCTATAGAAATAGATGAATCATTTGAAAATACATTTCATTTTTTGTTTTTTGATTTCATTTCCTTATCTTAGATAATTTAATCGAAAAAAATCAATATTAATTTTTTTCTCAGAGCGCTTTATTGCGTTCCAATACTTCGATAGAATATTGGTTAAAAATATAGAATTTTTAACAATGCTTATTAAATTTATCAGTTACTCGTAAATAAATATTATATTTTGTCAAAATTTAATAAAAAAACTTTAGCACTAATATTAATAATTCATAAATCATTGTCTATATTAATATATAAATATTTCTTTATTAAATATTCATAGATGAAAATTTTATAAAATAATTTTACAATTTTAATTTAGATAAATAATTTTGATCACACAATAAAGTTATATTTACAAATATTCACTCATTTTCAGCGTTATGTTGTAACTTTTTTTCATTAATAAATGAGACACAATACTGTAGTAAATAAAATGCTGAATCAAAATTCTAAGCAAAACACATTTTTATGTTCATAGTCATCATTAAGTTAGACGAATGAATCATAAGTTATTATGTGCTCAACTACTTGGATAAGGTATCCGCGCAACAATTTTATACTGAAGTATTATCTTAATCTCGTTATAAGGTTTTGCGTACCGTTGTTAATGCTTTTATCAATTATAACAAAGTACAGTTTTGCTTTATTTGTCAAAAAACAAATATTTCCTTCAAAGATGGGCACAACGTTTAACTAGCGTTTATGCTATTATTGTTATTATTACTAGTATTTTCGACTCATTAACATTTAAATCTTGGAAACACTTCTAAGTAATAACGGCTATGTTTAGCCGGAAGTATTATGTATAACTTATTATATGCGTGATATGCGTGTTTTACAAATTGAATTTAATTTATATACTTCTAAATCCACATAACTAATTCAACAATTTTATTACCATTATGTATCATCACATTATTTGTGTTAAATATACGGCAATTTTACTTATACTAATTGTTTTTATAAACGAAATCTATACGGAAGACAATTTAGATGAAGATGAGGACGAACCGTGGCTATGGAACAAAGAAGTGTATCCCAATCCGTACGAAAATCCACCATATTGTGGACGAACCAAATCATCGTATGTTTGTGATCCCGACAGCATTCTAACTAAAAAACAAGGTAAACAAAAGTGTAAAACACTTCTATCAAAATTATTACCGTAATTAGTGTTAACGTATGTCTACCATTATTTGTAAATAGTTTATAGTCCGTATATGTTGAAATATTTTTATGCGCTTTCAAATTGTTGTTTTCCGTTGTTTTGGTTGCTGTTAACTAACAAAAATGTTTATTAAAATTAAATTTTAAATATGAAATATTTAATATTAATACGATTAGTGGTTTAAATCACACAGTCATTCTATTTAATAACAAACAAATTATTAGTCATCGTAAATATTGCATTTATTGCCCCAAATTTATTTTATTTATTCGAGTTATTTATTGCCCAAAATATATCCAATTTAATTAAAATAAACTGTTCTCTAAATAATAGTAACTGTTCTCTAAAACAAAATTTAAGGTTTTCACTAAAGTTAATAAAACTAGTAATGAAGAAATAAATATTTACAATATTATTTGGGGTCAGAATATGGTGAACCAAATAGTTTATAAAATAGTCTCTGAACATAAATAAAAATTAGGTAATATATAGGATCTTGAAAATCGTTATAAAAAACTAGAGCCAAATCGTTTATAAGTAGTTGGAAAATAGTTCCAAAATCGTTAGAAAAAATCGTTAGAAATTTTAGATACTAAGTTAATTTAAAAATTATTTGTAGCAATCTAAATCTCCTAAAATATTTTCATTGAAATTATTTCTTATGAAAAAAAAGTTTAATTTTAAAATCAACAGAAACTAATGAAAGTGATTGTTATTATTTTCAGAGAAATTCATTTATTCTTAATAAATTATAACAGAGTTTTCATAGAACTAGTTTAGTAAGTTTTAAATGAGAAAACTTTTACCATATTATATTATTATTAATTTTAATTTTTAATTATATAATTTTTTTAATTATTTTACTGTTTTTGGGAAATTGTTATTTAAATTCGATTAGTTTTTGAAAGTCTACCATATTTTGACCTTTCTCCAAAAATTTTGATAAAATTTTGTGAGCGTTTAGTATTATTAAAAATTTTTATTCACATATCATGAAAAGCAAGTATTTTCAGAGCTGAGTGAAAACATTAAAATAAAAATAAATATTTTAACCTTTTTTATTCATTAGATTGGCTTAAAAATTTTTTTTATATTCAATATTTTTGTATATAAAATATATTCCTTACTTTAGTTATCAATAAAAATTAGTAAAATTAACTTTTTATAAGTCATTATTTGAGCTGTCTTATGTAAATAAATATTTAATATTTTGACTTTTAAATCAATATTATAATCAATATTTTAACCTAAAAAATAAAATATTTTCCGAGCTTTAATCATAATTAGCTAATTTCTTTCAAATCGTTAGTTTCGTTAAAAATCGTTAAAAATTTTAAAGCCAATTTAAGATCTAAGATAATTAATATTAAGATCCATATACTTTGAATTAAGTAATTTTTTTGAAAAAGTGAATCGTTAATCAACGATGTTCAGATTAATGTAATAACTAGTAATTAATAATTTTGTATTAGTTATCGATAAGTCAGATCTGTATTTATATTAACAGCATATTTCTACTTTATTTGATAAGTTATTTTGCTCATGTTTCAGTGCATTTTTTAAAATAACTTTTTAATAATAACTAAACACTTCATTATGATTTTAAAAAATGCACTGAAACATGAGCAAAATAACTTATTATGCAACTGCAAAAAAATCAATTTTTGAAAATTATTGATTTTAAGCTAGAATTTTAGAGAGTTTAACCATAGGTTTAATTTTTTGATAAAATAATAATTTTTACCTGAACTTTTTTAGTCTTACGAACGAATAATTTTAGTTCATTCAATATCGAAATAATAGGTGAAGTGCTTAATAATGAAACTTTTGTTATCATAGTCTTAACTCCCAAATTAGTTTGGCTCACGATTTCTAGCTTAGTTGTATAATAATTCATAAGTAAATAATTAAAATTTTAGTAAATTAATGTAAAAAATTTGTTTTAATATAGCGAATCGTTTGGATGAATTGATAAATGAATTATCAACTAATTCTTCAGTTTGCTTATGTTCATATTGTCCACCAAATAAACGTGGAATAAGTATTGGCATTGCGCTTATGAAATACATTTTTAAAGAATACAAGTAATATTTCTGATTCTCTGAATACAAATAATTTAATAAAATTTTCAATAATCTCTTTTCATTTTGTTTTCAGTGTGGAAGACTTAGATAATGCGGAAAAATTCGCAAATTTCATAAGGAAAAAGTGGAATTTTGGTATTTGCGATAATGACATCGTTATCATTGTTATTACGACTGACGATCAAGTATTGAATTGTTCCTCTTTTTTTACTCTCAAAATAATAAATATTCGTTCTTCGCAAGCTTTATAATATAAATAGAGTTGAGTGTAGAATACACTCAGCTTGATATCTATTGTTAAATAACTTATAGTTTCACAAAAAAATAATTTTTACTTTAATTTTTAGGTCGCTATATCTAAGGGATTGTTAACGGAAAAAGTATTCCCAACCGCTTTAATTCAAACCGTTTTCGACGATAACAAAAACTATTTCACAAATGGGGACTACTTTAATGTAAGTTTTAAATAAACACGAAGATTATTGACAAAAATTAATGTGCCGTTTTAAGTGTACACACACGCATTATAAATAGTATACACTGCAGGATATTATCGAAAACAATCGTTTACATTAATACCTGTATAACCTGAATGCTATTTATACTGTACAGTAGTTCGCTTTGAAGCGCGATATTTACTTAAATAAAATAATAAGTTTACTTTAACCTATCGGTTTTTTCGCTATTAATACCATAGCTTATTATTAATTCGGAGCTAAAAACACTTTTCAATATTTGTGCTGAAGACACACAAATATTGCACGTTTGAATTTTTGTGCATCACTATATTGACGTGTAAATGTAAATTGTCAAATCTACACTATTTAGGGCTGAAACTCATATGTCCAAAAATATGAGAGTTTGGATAAAACTTAACTAATTTCGGTTGGGTTTACTCAACTTTAATGATTTTTGAACGCAAAAGCATTTCAACAAACTCTAAAAATCTGTTATTATCTACTTAACTTTTTAGCGTTTTCGTTTAGCGTTCAGTGTGATATTAATTGTGTGATTTTTTTATAATTTTATACTAAGTATTCCTATTACTGCATAATTGTAAATAATAAGGCGAACATTTTTTAATATTAATATAATGAAGACCATATTATTATTCTCGAGTGTTTGCTTTGATTAATTAGTTAGTCAGACGTTCAAATTTTACCAGAGTTTTTGAAAACAAAAATCTAATTTCTGGTCTAAACCATAAAATAAATTCATGAATGAATAACATTATAAGCTATAAATTAGAATTTATATTTAAATTGACATCTTATATTTAAATATTAATAAAGTTTAATGTAATAGAATTTTTCTGTAAGAACATTCTTAGGCTAAAAATTGGGGAAAATGAAAAGCAATCTATTTATTTTTATTTTTATCTACTTTAATATAAAATAAAACTTTTGAATTTCAAATTTAAAAATATAAATTTTAATATCAAATGTACTGAAGCAAAAAATAATTATGGTACTTCTGTGGCCATATGGAAGATATTGTTTTTAAAATATTTAAATTTGCGATAATTTTTTTCAAATAAATGAACTAAATCTTAACTGCATGAATAAAATTAAATTATTGAAACAACAATTGAAAAATATTTTCGTCTAGTCATATAAAAACTTTCGTAAATTTAACGTCCATTTAACAAACTTAATTTAAAAGTAATGGTCAATTTCAAGTTTAATTTTATCAAAAACTTGGAATTTTTAAAAAAAAAACATTAAAAAAGTAGATAGACTTGTAATTAGTTTACGTTTTGGTTAAAAAAGTGACTTATACGTAGCACAAAACACTTATAGTTTGAAAGTACAAAAAAACTTTGTTGTAAATCTTCAATGTTAGTTAATTATGCATGATTTAATCATTTTAATCGCCTGTGACTTGAATCAATCTGACATATTTAAGTTAATTGTTTTTTATACTTTTAAGCAATTGACTAATTTTAAAAAACAATAATGATATCAATAATAATTAATAATACGAGGGATAAATCCAAAATTGATTGATCTTAAGAGTGATAATAACAAGTAATAAATTATTTAACTTAATTCCTCTTTTACTAATTATTGTTGCGTATATATTTACTAGTCATTGTAATATCACGAATATATTCAATTTAATTTTTAAATGATTTTCAATCAGCAAACTTTGCTTTTCAATCAGAACCATTGATTATTTTTGACATTGAATATATAAATCTTATTATTATGGCATTAGAAAGTTAACAACATTTCAGAGAAATACGTCTATGTCTCAGCTTTTGGCAAATTATTACTATACAGCATTTTTGTATTTTAGTATTTGTTGTCAAAAAATAAGCTTCAAAGTGAATTCTTGTTAAATTAAAGTTTGAGCCAAATTAAGTGAATATCAAAGAAAGTACATCACTTCATCACAGCGAATAATTAAATATAAGTATTATGAGATCTAATAATTTAATTTTATTATAATAAACCAGTTAAAATTCAACTTTAAATCCCAACTTCAAACATGTCTCTAAATATTAATGATCGCAATTTGTTGATCCGCTTAATTGTTTGGAATCTTTTAATTCAATAAGGAAAACAATAATCAAGAGAGTTGTTTGAATTTTCTTTAAATTATACAATTGTGAGAAACATATTAAAAATATTTTATCTCTATGGTTAAAACAAAAAGTAAAATCTAATTTATAATTAATAAGATAAATTTTTCGCACACAGATTTACACGTAGATTTAAGTACCAAAACTTAATTGTCTAAAAACTGGTTTTTTACTTTTTGTTTCAGGGTTTAGAGTCAATGATAAAAAGCTTTAAAAGTCTACTAACACGCAATCTACAACATTCGCCAACATTTATCGATAAAAATAATGAGAATTTAAACCAACATACATCAACGAACGGAGCACTTATTGCCGGAATAGTAATCGGTTTTATAGTAATCATTTCTTTGGTGGTGGTTTCACTATTTTTTGTCCAAAAACGATTTAATCGCGATGGAAGTCAATTTCAGTTTAAAGGCATGCTAAGTAAAGGGTATTGGCTTAATAATAATGAAAGATTAAAACCAGTGAGTGTTAAGCCTATTAATACAGTCGGAGGTGTCTATGAACCATGTAGTATTGAAGATTCTAATCATAATGAGACAAACACTGATAATAATGATGCGGACAAACGGTTAATGCAAAAGTTGAGTCAAATAAGTGAGTGTTCCAGCGGTAGCGAAGCCGATGAGGAGGATATTCAAGTCATTTCACACAACAGTGAATATTCTCCAATCATGTTAAAGAAAAATGTAAATTCGGGTATCGATAATGGTAGTGATGCGCACACGTCTCCCGGTATTCGACACAAAGATAATTCAGATAATAGTGAAAATGTGTGAATCAATCAAACCGTGTAAAAACTTTTCACATTTTTTTAGTTCTTAGTTTAAGATTTTACAATTCATTTATTGTATTTTGAAAATTTTGTAAATAAATAAATAAATAAAATAAATATAAAAACGCTATGAAACATTGAAAATAAATTAAAAATGGGAAATTAAATAATTCTATACACACTAGAATATAAATAACATTTCTTCATAACCCAATGATAGATGAAATATGAAAATAAATAAACTTATAATATTGTGCTATTATTTAGGAGCGATACTATTAATAAATAAATCTAAATCTCTGGTAAGCTATGTTGAGTTATGAAAAGAAGTGGCGGCCAGTGTTGGATGCGTTGAATTGTGTTCTGTTTCATTAAATAGATATTGAATGCGCGGTGCGATTCGCTCTTCCACTGAATTCATAACTATATCTAGTAATTTCAACTGATTAGCGCTTTTCCCTTTCATAACATTATTGTATGGTAAGCGAAGATAAACAAACTCCGTTACATATTTTCGGAACGAACCAAACATATCTCCGATACTATTGGCCACACGTATGCCTATTGGATTCATCGATGGCGCAGCAGGAGATGGAACCGAATTTCTAGACACCACTCTCTCCCATGGATTGTCCTCTTGCGTCGCTAATCGAAATTTTTTCACAAATTCCGTTTCTCGCAGAATGTTGACCAGTCTTTCTGGATGATTAGTGATTATACCGTCAACACCAGTTCTGTTCAAATAGTTTAGAGAGAAAAAAAACATTATTGCTAGAGTTGAATGATAGGTCTTAAACCTTTAACTAAATAAATATTTATGCATAAAAAACATATGTGGAAAACTTTCTTCACTGGATTACGATTCATATCGTAATCATATGTCGAAGAACCTTGAGATTTGTGCACATGTGTTAACTATTAATATTATTCAAATTTTTATAAATTGAGTTCGCAATAATGTTTCTGTTTTACCCATTTGGCTCTGGATTCAAGCATAAATTTTGTTATTTAGGGCTATATTTAAAATCAGAGTTCATTAAGCCAAATATTCCAAAAAAAATTATTTTCCTTATTTCGTGATTAGAAAAACAAATGAGTATTTACTTAATTTTATAGATACGAACTTACGAGTTTGTTAAAATATGAATAAATTTATTTTTATAATCAGTGCTATAATTTAAAATCGTTTTGCAAACTTTTTTTACTTTTTTCAAAGAATTAATTTTATTATGAGCATTTATACTTAAAATTTTTCAAGCATAACCTTTATCCTTACATAAACTTACATAAACGCACAACAATTACCTTAATTATCCTTTTTCTATTACTGTAATGTATAAAAACCTAAAAATAAATTATATACATGTTCTCAGAACTAAGTTGTAGCTGCATTATAATTGTATCATTTGAAAGAATACGAGTATGTTTACCGTTCAAATTATCAGAAAATACGAAAAATGAAAAATTTAAGTTTGTTAAGAATTGTTCGGAAATTTTATTACAAAACTAATACCAAAATATGATTAACTTAATTTCAAGTTACTTTGTTTAGACTAATGTTAAAAATATGATTATAAACTAAAGCTAGTAACGCTTACCTAAGAGATGCCCTAAGATTTACAGTTAAATCTATAGTCCAATGGTATACTTTGTCAATATAAGGTTGGGCTCTTCCAGTGATTTCATCTCTTCTACGCAATGCAGTTGTAAGTCTCCCAAGATTTTGGAACGGACTTAAACAGTTTGTGCGTCCATCGCCTTGCCATATATTTTTTACAATTTCAATTCTTTTCCACATGCTTTCGATGACAAAAATGGGATCATTCATCCCAACATCCCAACCAATTAAGTCGTTTAAGTAATGCAATTTACGATTAACGAGTTCATTTTCGAAGCCGAGTATAAAATCATAATCAAAAATGTGTCCCACAGATAATAATAGTTTCACTCTAGTTTGCACATTTCCGCCTCCAAATAAGTGTCGAATCACTAAAGATGCTAAGTTTTGACCCGCTATTGCTTTAGCGCTGTGTTCTAATTGCGATATTTTTAAGTCTAGGAATAATAGTGCCAAATCTTTTTTGTAATTTTCTTTTCCTAAAATTTTTGCAAAAAATAATTACTGTTTATTATAGTTTTACAATGATATTGAAAATTAGTTTTTATCATTAATCTCACAAATTATTTAATTAAACATTTGGATGGGATGCGAAAAGTTAAAACGTAATTATATATCCCTTCTGACTTAAACGTTTATTTTTATGATTACGACAAATTAATAAAAACTGAGATACAAACTACCGGTCAGTATTACACTTTTAATTAGAAGTTCAGCGCAGAGTAGCCCTTTATTAAAATTTTTGCTTCTTCATAATATACTCAGGCAAAAATTTAGCTGTTTTTAATTAATATTTCTTTATTCATTTTTGAGATAAGTATGAAAAAAATCAAACTTTTGCGATACGTATTGAAGAACTTCCGTTGTTTTCTCTTCGGTCACGTTATAAAAGTTTGATTTTTTAACTATATCTCAAAATGAATAAAGAAATATTAATTAAAAAATGATTTGTGATAAAAAATTTGACACTATCTAAATCAAAATGAGTCGACTAATACCGGCACCACATTGTACTCGAGCTTAGCATAGCGTTACAAAAGGGTGAGATTTATTGAAAAATATATGTAGCTTTTGCTATGGAGTTTTGTAGCCATAGAGCTGTGTGAATTTATATACAGTAATTACTAGATTTTTATAGTTAATTTATAGTTATAAATTTGATATATTGATTTATATAACTTTAGATTTCACAGCTAAACCACCAGAATCATTTTATTACAATTCTTTAAAAAGTCCATCATTAAAAGACTATCTGAATCTAAATTATACGAACTCTAAGTTTTTCAAATTAAGTTTTATAAAAAAAATTCGTTTTTAAAGGAATTTATCAAAAATTTAAATCTGAGTTTTTTCGATATATAATATTTTATTGAAAGGTCTAATGGTTTATCTGAATAATAAACAAAATGGTATTATTGGCAATTAATTGCAGAAAAATTCTGGCAGTCTTTAGGACGCTGCACTTAAAATTCTGAAAATTAAATAGCAAATTAAGAAGTGAGGTATTACTTAGTTTCAAAAATTTATGAAAAGTTATAAATTAAGAGGAAGCATTCAACTTATAATTATTTTTATATTATTTTGCAAACTTGTAAAATCGATTCGTCACTTTTGCTCCAACATAGTGAACTAAAAAATGTTTAACATTCCAAAAATAAGTTAATAAAAAATTAAATATAGGGTAACAGTTGACTTTGCATTTTTCACGTCAATAAAGGTCATAAAATAAATTATTAAATGAATGAATAACATTTTTAGTTACATTATAATAAAATTGACATCTTATATTTAACTTCAAATACTGTACAGTTTAATATAATAGAATTTTGTTGGTAAGATTTAAGAGCTTTAGGCTAAAGTTGGGAAAAATGAAGGCAATCTATTTTATTCTTATTTTATCTAATATAAAATCAAACTTATGTTAAATTTATAAAACTTTTGAATTTCAATTTTTAAAATATAAATTTTAATATTAAATGTATAGAAGCGAAAAATAATTATGGTACTTCTGTGGCCATTTGGAAAATATAACATTCGTAAATTTATCTTCCATTTAACAAACTTAATTTAAAAGTAATGGTCAATTTCAAGTTTAATTTTATCAAAAACTTGGAAAACTTTCTTAAAAAACATTAAAGTAAAGAAACATATGCTTGTAATTAGTTCACGCTATGGTTAAAAAGAGACACAAAACTTTTATGGGGTTTAAATAATTTGTTTAAACACTTTGTTGTAAATCTCCAGTGTTAGTTAATTATGCATGATTTAATTATTTCAATTGCCAATGAAATATATCAATTTGTAATTATAAAGTAATTCCCTTTTTATAATATTTAGCAATTGACTAATTTTCAATATCAATAATGATATTAATAAAAGATTGATTAAATTAAAATTGATTGATCGTTATAGTGACAGTAACGAGTAATAAATTATTAAACTTAATTCGTTTTTTACTTATTATAATTGATGCGTTTATATTTACCAGGTATTGTAATCTCGCGAATGTATTCAATATAATTTTTAAAATCCTCGCGTTCGGTGCAGTGTCTGAAGCAATCGCATGGATAGCCGTGAAACGTAAATATAGCGGTACCGTTATCTGAAAAAGTGACATCAGCTTCAATAGCATTAGCACCGCGTTCTAAATATAATTGAACTTCATTGATAGAGTTAACCATATGAGCGATATTATAGAATGGACGCAATCGATACGACGCAGCTTTATTAGAATCTTTCTTTTGTTGAGCTGTCACTTGTGTTGTATAACTTAGAAATACAGTTATTATAATGCCTATTCGATAACACCATTCGATTTGCACCACTATTTCCATCATTCAATACAACTAATACCATTAAAACTTTTAATACAGCGTACACATACACACGGAGATTAAATAAATTAGGTTTTATGTGTGGAATACGAATATAGTTTTATCTATATTATTATTAACAAACAATTTTTAGTTAACAAATTAAACATATATTTTTTTCACTGGAATGAATCAGTTTTGACACATAAATGAAATGAAATCAAAATATAGATAATAGATGAACAATACATCAAAACATGAACATGACTGGTAAGTTCTGAAGTTAGTTCACGTCCAAAAACCAGTCTCACACACAAATATAAATATATTTGAACTTTTTGTTTATTTTTTGTATAATTATTTTTTAATATATTTATTTACAACGCCGTCCATAAAAAATATTTGGAATATTAAGCCAAACTTTATTTTTCAGAAAACAAAAATTATGATAAATTATAGGGAAGTTAAAACGTGATTCACTAAACTTTATAATAATAATAATAAGTTAGTGTTCAAACTCAGTCCGCAATTTTACTAACGAACACATCCTCCGTAAGTTTGCAAACATTAGGCTCGAGAGACTATTAAAGGACATTACAAGTCAATTATGTTGCCGTTAGAAGCCATAAGCTAAACCAGTGAGTTATCACTTACAAGACAAACTTGTTTACATCTGACGAAAAAATTTCCGCATTTAATTGAACGTTTAAAAGTGAACTGAAGCCTAAACTCAATTTAACAATTTATTAAATTACATTAACCGATTACTGGCACAATAAATCCATAGTGTATGGGGTGATTATGGGGTTAAGTTTAGCGTACTTACACTATCATCTTCATTATGTAACTAACGGTAAATATATTTATAAAAGTATTTAATGGCATAACCGTTAGACCACATTATGTTTCTATGAAAATCCGGTTAATGTTGTCAATAAAATATTTGTTATGAAAAAGTTGAATACTAGTTGAATCACTTAACTGATCGCTTCTGTTGAATACCATGAATTGAATGCCACATTTGATGTTTAAATATATCTGTGACCGGTTTTATATTAATTATTTATTCAATTACATTTTATTGTTAGTTACAAATACTTTGTACGCTCATCTCTATTGTGAACTTGTTATTCACTAATTTATGTCATTGTAACTTCTTTTATAAAGATTTGTTAAATTTATAAAGCATTAAATTAATTTGTTTGTACTCTTAAATATTTAAAAGTTTAATATAGTTATTTAAGAGCTAACCATTTGAGGAACTCTTTTCTTTGAGTTTAAAATGTCAATTGCTATTTATATTATGGCATTTAATTGTTATAAATAATATTTATTAACTGTAAATTCTTTAACTATTCATGATTTTAAATTGAATAAATTACTATATATTGATTGAAATGTATAAATGTTTTTTTATCTGACTTTTTAGACAGATATATGGATTTGGGTATTCTGTCGTCTGTCTGTCTGTCTGTCCGTCCGTCCTCACTCTTATTCTAATTAAGGGATTTTAATCTTTACTTTAATAAAAGGATTTTACAATTTTCTTATTCTAATTAAGGGAATTTGCATATTTCTTATTCTAATTAAGGGATTTTATTCTTTACTTTAATAAAGGGATTTTACCAATTTTTTATTCTAATTAAGGGAATTTGCCAATGTCTTATTCTAATTAAGTGATTTAAAGCGATTTCTTATTCTAATTAAGGGGTTTTATAAGATATATTATTATAATAAAGAGATTTTCATGTTAATATGGCCAAAAAATAGCAAAAAATAGTCAAAAAAGATTACAAAATTGATCAAAAATTGTAAAAATAGGCAAAAATTACCAAAATAGGGATCAAAATAGGAACGGAATCTCCCGTTTTTACATGAAAACAGTCTTAAAAATGTCAAAAATAGACAAAATTGGTTAACATCTGAACGGGATATTCCGTTTATATAGTAACAACTTGGTCAAAAATGATAAAAATCGGATAAAAATAGTAGAAAATCAGAACGGGATATTCCGTTTTTATAGTAGCATTTTGGACCAAAATTATAAAAATCGGATAAAAATAGTCAAAAATCAAAACGGGATATTCCGTTTTCATTTTAATTATAAAAACTATAATTTTCAAAATAGAATTGATTATTGGCTTGTTTTATGTAAAAATCTGAAAGTATAAGTAAAAATTCAATTTTATGAAAAATAATATAAATTAATGGGAGCGAGCGAACGGAGAGAGCGAGCGACAATATACTTACTGAACTAAACTTTACAAAGTCAGATATTATGACCGTATCGATCTTGTTCATTGTAATTTTTCAATATTAATACACAAGGAAAAAATAATTTGGATGCTAATGGTATGTTACATGCTAATGGTATAATTAATAATCGATAAATTTATAACCATCTCATCATTAGCAATCCTTAGTAGAGGAAAACTTGGATAGAATTATCAGATTTCTTCAATGTCAAAAATTTTTAATATATAAAATGTTAATTCGACGGAAAATGATTATTTACTTATCTAATACCAGTCACAATAGGTCTTATAACCGGTAACGAAGGGTTCTGAATATAAGTTATAATTAAATTAAAATAAGTTTCCTTATTTTTTTAGTTTTTTTTGGATTTAGCTAATCTAAATATTCAATACATTAAATTATTGCATTAAACTTAACACATTTTTATTTTCGAAATATTTAATGTTTGATGGGCATTGACATCTGTTAAAGTTATGATTTAATAGGCTTAAAAAATGTTAGTGACTTAAATAAAACTAAGAGAAAGTTTAATAAGATTATCATTGCACTAGAAGTTAAAGTTTTGCATAGTTTGTATCAATCCTTTTGAAAGTATCATCTGATAGATCATAGAAGAGAAATGAGTGCATATTAAATAAATCCGTGAAGTTTACTAAAATGAAACTTTATCGTCAAAGGTTAAATTTAACAATATTTTTGTGCGGTTTCTATCTATACAGTATTTTGTTAAATATTATCAAAGCGCAAACCGAAGATTTACCCGATGATGAAAATAATGGTAAGAAAACTTATCATAAGGCGACCAACTGTTTTATGTAAACCCGATAGGTTTTCTAAATTTTACTCATATTTCCCGGGAATTTACCTGGAGATAAAATTTTTATTAAACCATATTATAAATCATTTGGGTCCTGAAAATAGTTAATTAAATTCAATTTTTCATAAGAATTACTAAATTAGGACTAAATGCAACTTAAAATTAAATATCGTTGATCTTAAATTGACTTCAAAATTTTTAACGAATCTAACGATCTAAAAATTTGTAATGATTTTAAATATATATATAACAAATTCAAAGAATTTAGCTAAAAATATACTATGAATGGTTTAAATTAAAACGTTTCTATGAATATTTTAGATTAATTTATTCAGACTAAATGACATTCAATAAAAATAATAACAATCACTTTCATTAGTTCCAATTTTTTAAATAATTTTTTTTCATAATTGAAATATTTTCAATAAAAATATTTTAGGGTTTAGAAAACTACAAAATAATTTTTAAATTAACTTAGTATCTAATATATAGGACAGTGAAAATCGTTAGAAAAAAGGTGCAAAATCGTTTATTAATCGTTAGAAAAAAATGTCGAAAATCGTTTAGAAAAATCAATTGAAAAATTTGTTAGAAAAATAAATTTTAATACACTATTATCTAAGACTTTAGGTTGTATTCATTCAATTGTTTCTAAAAATTGCTTTATAATTTAAAAAATATCTCGAAACATCAACAAAGCCTAATTTTTTCTTACAAATTAACATAGTTTGAAGTAAATTAAATTTAATACATATTTTTTCTAAATAATTATTCCATTTTCATATTCAGTATCATTTATTAAATGTTGAATTAAAAAATTGAAAAATCTTTTAAAATTTCAAAAATCGTTTAATTCGTTTGATTCGTTTACTTAAATTTCATTAATTTGGGTTTTAAATGGATTAATAACTCGCTTTTAATAGAAATTAAAACAGTTTTATTCAATCGTTAATTAACGATTTTCACTGTCCTAGAGTAATAATAAAGTATTATGAAACATAAAGCGTGCGCTTAAAACTTTTATTAAAACTTTTTACAACAATATTATAAAACGTTTCTATAAAACTTTTTGCAACAATGGGGCCGGTATAAAGCAGAACTCCCTTATAGTTAATACAATTTAAATTTGATATTCAAAACTTTATATAAACAAAACTAATAAATAGTTTCGATGTGAGAGCATAATAACTGATGTTTTTGCGTATTTTAGAGCTATGCTTTTGTAAAATACGCAAAAACTTGAGTTACGTACTTTGCTCTCACACTGTTGTCTTAATTTGCAAACTTTCAAGTTTAGTACATATATGAGCTTTCTTTTTGTCTTTACGCGACTGAGTGTTCATTCTCTTATAATTACTGCACTATGAAAGGCTACGCTGCTGTATAAAGCTTTTTTTAATTTTTTTTCATTTAGCACTATCAAAGCCTATCAAGGTTACAAAAAGACAAAAAGGAAGCTCATATATGGTTTAGTACTGCCATTAACTTATTCTCAAGTAACAATATTATTTAACAAAATATTTTATTGTTTAACGATCGGCTTTGATAGGTTTGGTCAGGTTTGGTAGGTTTATGTTTGATTAGGTTAGATTAAAATTCAATTCAATGTTAATTTTAAGGTTATTTTCCTCATGCCGTTAATCATTTTGAGAACTTTTAAACTAAAATGTGAGTGATTTTCCCGTTTATTATAATTTTTTCAAACAATATTTTCAATTTGTTCTAAAAAAGTTTTACAACAATGGTTCCGGAATTCTACATAACCAGCGAGTGTCCTAGTTATGTCAAAAATAAATTAAATTTTCAAAATATTGACACTTTTTAACTGATTTAATTTGTTTGATTTTATGCTAAAATTAAATAGAAACAACATTTAATTTAACAAAATTTCGGATTTAATTAAACTAATACTTGAATTTTATTCATTTCAAGAATTATATTATTTAGGTTACTCAAAGCTTTTCATTTTATTAGCCGAGGCTGAGCCTGACAATATCCTAGACTCCAGATAAGATCCACAGATTCGAGCTTAAGCTCTAATTTTAATTGAGGCTTGAGGTTTAATATTTTAAAGGAAGGTTCAAACTCAGGCTGAGCCTAATTGTAAAATCTGAGGGTTTAGTTTTAAAAATTAAAAGAATATTTTAATTAATTAAAATTTCATTTTGTTTTATTAAATTAATAATTTTACTCCATATGTGATCTTAAGCAATGAAATAAGTTTAAAGAATTTAATAAATATATATTGTTTTCCCATATAGACGCCACATCTTGTATATTTGAAGGTAGTGTTTATGAAGATGAGGAGGAATGGAATCCTGATTCTTGTACTGCATGCAAATGCGTTCTCGGCAATAGTGTCTGTGATACGGAAGACTGTCCGGATATTGTATGTAAAACCCAAAAATACGTACCATTAGGTAAATGCTGCGCTATTTGTGCTGACGATGACGCAGATCAAGATCCAGTGGTAAAGTATTAAATAGTGTTAAATATCTACCAACTTTTAAATTTTCATTCTAGTCTTAATTTCAATGTCAATGTCAATTTTTATTTTATTTTTATTTTTATTTTTATTTTTATTCTTATTTCAATTTCTATTTCTATGTTTTTAAAATAATTAAATGCAAAATTTAAGTATTTATTAATACTTTGTTATCAATGACTATAATGACTTTAAATTGCATATTTAAATGGATTTCATGCTTATTTTTCGAAAATACTTTAAAAATTATAAAAATTCTCGTTTCTATTCCAATTTCAATAATCTTATACTATTCGATTCGGTCATTTTTGGTGCATTTCTATGTTATTCCTATTCATATATCAAGAATAGTTTTCATCAATAATAATAGTATTAAATAGTATTTTAATATTATAATTTTCTAAATTAAATTTTTAATTGAATACATGAAAACTCTTACAGACAGAGAAACTTCCTGTATCGACAATACCACCAATACCTACAAGATTTACATTCGCATCAATTCCAACACCGGAACCAAAAGTGGTAAAATTTTATTTAATTTATTGGTGTTCTTTTATTTTACGAATATTTTATACATTTCATTCATTAAATATCAACATTTTTAAATGAATTAACTCATCAAAATAAATTAATGGATTTTAGATTTATTAAGATAATTAAGTATTAATGTTTATTAAAATTTGAAATAAGTTAACTAATATCAAATATTTTGAAAATGAATTTTTAAATTAAACATTAAGTATATATTAATGGAAGTAATTTATTTTAGGGAGAACAAGGTATACGCGGTGAACCAGGTTCTCCTGGCGAACCTGGAGTACACGGAATGTATGCATAATAAAGAGCTATAAGTTTTCGATTATAATTCATGTATTTAATTAGACCCGGCAATCCAGGCCCTCCTGGACCATCGGGAGACTTATCGTCGTGGTTTCAAAGTGTAGCGTCACAGTCTACAGGAGACAAAGGACCGCCTGACTCGTTTCAGTATCTACAGGCACAAACTGTAAGAAAATAACTCATATGTAAAGCATAATTTTTTAATTACTTAGCCGTTTATATTTATATCGTTAAACTGTAATTGATTAATTTAAAATTATGATGATAGGGTCCCCCAGGTATCAGAGGTCCTCCTGGACCACAAGGACCTCCAGGCCCACAGGGACATCATGGATTACCAGGACCTCCTGGTTAGGATATTCCGTTATATAATTCAAACTGTTTTATAAATTTAACTTACTTCTAGGAGAAATAGGGCCGCCAGGATCCCCTGGTGTACCGGGTGAAAGGTATTTTATATTTAATATTAGTATTTTAGATAATAATTGATTTTGTTTTGCATTTGTTAGAGGTTTACCAGGATTACCAGGAAAAGATGGCGATAATGGGGAAGATGGAAGACCTGTAAATACCAATTGCTTATTAATTCCATTATAGTTTTTATAAATATGAAAATAGGGTCCTCCAGGGATTGCTGGACCTCCGGGCACACGTGGACTGTCAGGTAATAATTTTCATTTTAATTGCATAAGTTTAAAGATATGATTTATTTAAGGTATGCCGGGTCTCCCGGGACCTAAAGGTCACCGCGGATTTAATGGGATCGATGGCGCTAAAGGAGAAAGAGTTAATTAATTCCACCAAACAAATATTTATTATAACCAAGTTTTTATTAAAAAATTAGGGACCACAAGGCGAAAAGGGGCCAATTGGTTCCACTGGAAAACCAGGTTTTAAAACATTGGTCTAAATAAAACGCGCATAATTATACAAAATTAATTTATTTAAAGGACCTCAAGGATTACTGGGCCCACCAGGTATAATATAATTATAATGTTAATATTATTAAAACAAAATGTTTAAATATAGGACCGCGTGGGGAAAGAGGTCGTGATGGCACACCTGGATCTCCAGGTTACTACTTTTCTAATTTGAATAAAATATTTATATTAAAATATTAAAATATACTAATTTAACTTAATTTTAAAAGGAATTCGAGGATTGGATGGACTACAGGGTCAACCCGGACCTCCCGGAGTATCAGGTTTACCTAATCATTAATGTTTATAAAATATAATAAAAACTAGTTTACAGGACGACCAGGGCCACCAGGATTTCCTGGATCTCAAGGTAATTAATTTTAAAACTAATTATTTAAAAAAACAAATAATAATTAAGTCTATAAAAAGGCGCAAAAGGGGATAGTGGAGGAACGGGACCAAAAGGAGACATTGGACCACAAGGTCAAAGGTAAACCCCAATTGAATTTAACCTTTAAAATTAATAATAATGTAATATAAATTTTAATTCAACAACACTTAAATAAAGAGGGGAAACAGGTAAAGCTGGAGCACCAGGAGAACAAGGATTGCCAGGAATACCTGGTAAAGACGGTGCTGTCGGTCAAAAAGGAGTTCAAGGTAATTACATAATTTATGTTGCTTAATATAAATTTTATAAATTGTATCAAATTGTCACAGTAACTAAAAAATTAATTTTTTCTATTAAATGCGATTAAATTCAACATTTTTTTACTATTCCAAAAAATTTTAACAAACTTTTGATCAACATTGTAGGTGACACAGGACTTACTGGAAGTCAAGGATTTCCAGGTGCTCGCGGTCCCCCTGGTATGTCTTATCCATTTATCAATTTGATATTTTAAAAAAGTAAAGATTGCTAAACAACAAAAAAATTGAAAATTATTTAGGAATAAGCGGAAGCCCTGGTCTGCCTGGACCTAAAGGAGAGCAAGTAATAAACATAAATGTATAAAAGAGCCGTTACATATAAAAAACTTTAAAGGGACTGACTGGTGAAACTGGACCTCGAGGAGAAAATGGGAAGAAAGGAGACACAGGTTAGTTTTTACTAAAAGTTAGTCTTTAAATTAATTTTAAAACTATAAAGATTGTGTTTAAATAAAATATATTTGAAACCGATAAAACGTATAACAATTTTAAATTATAGGAGAAACTGGACAAATTGGTCCACAGGGCCCATCAGGAGCACCAGGAAAACGCGGAAAAACTGGACCACAGGGTCCAAGCGGTACTTTTCAATTCACACTTCAATTATAATATTTACTATAGTTTATATTTTCAAATAGGAGCGAATGGACCAGTTGGAGAAAGAGTATATACTGAAAAATAATTAATTGCAAGCGTAAAAAAATGTTTAAATAGGGACCAATAGGACCTCGAGGGCTACCAGGAGCAGATGGAAATCCAGGTATAAATATTTTTTTAAAACTTTAGATATATATTGAATTTATTTTAGGTGCTAAAGGCTTACAAGGAGAGCGTGGACAGGATGGAGCGCAAGGTCTCAAAGGAAACACAGGAGAATCTGGTAGACCTGGACCACAGGGTCTTCAAGGGCTAAGGGTATACATACTATTGCTGCAGTTTAATTCAATACTGATAAAATTTAATTTTTAGGGAACATCTGGACGACCAGGACAACCAGGCAAAGATGGAATACCTGGAGAAAGAGTATTTCCTTAATGTGGAAATTATGTTTTTATGCCATTTTAAAATAATTTTTGTAGGGAACTCCAGGAGAAGTTGGAAAACCTGGAGAACCTGGTATCGCAGGAGAACCGGGTATTCAGGGTTTGATGGGATTACAAGGACCAAAAGGCATTCCTGTAATAAATAAGTCAAACAATATATAACATAAATGATAACTTAGTTAAATTTAATTAGGGAATTGAAGGACCAGAAGGTAAACCTGGTAAACCAGGCTCTCAAGGTCCACGAGGTGATTCGGGTCCACAAGGCTTACCTGGACCCCCAGGAAATCCAGGTTAGAAATATATTTCAAAATTATTTATTGAATAAATAACTAAATCTAATAATTTAAACAAAATTATATTACGTTTTTAGGTTCACAAGGGCCACCAGGTGAACGTGGGGCTCAAGGCTCTGTTGGTTTAAGGGGTTTCCAAGTAAACATTAATTTAATTAAAATAATAGATTAAATAAAAGTAATTCTCTATAAATTTTCAAAGGGATTGCCAGGTTTGCCGGGATCACCAGGACAAAATGGCAAGCCTGGAGAACAAGGAGTACCAGGACAAACTGGACTTCAAGGTGCGCCTGGCATTAGAGGGGAAAGAGGATATCCCGGAGAGAGAGGTCCACCGGGAGAAATTGGGGCTATTGGACCAAAAGGCGAAACTGGATCTCCCGGAAACGATGGTCAAAGAGGTGACTATTAAATATTTTTGGAATTAAGTAAATGCTAGGAGAATTTTTTTAGGACTATCTGGTGAAAAGGGATCAAAAGGACATTCAGGACCACCGGGATTAATTGTATGAAAGGATTCAAACATTTTACATTCCTTTTAAATCTCTATGCTAAACAATTTTTATTTAAGGGTCTTCCTGGAATCAGGGGTGAAATGGGACCTTCTGGAGAAAAAGGTTATTTATTTAATTTATATAATAAAAACTGAAAATAAAAGCGATTTTAGGTGCGAGAGGGGAGCATGGTCCCCAAGGACCAGAAGGCTCACCAGGAAAAAATGGAGAACCAGGGCCACAGGGTCCGGTTGGATTGCAAGGACTTCAAGGTTTTAGTTAAACTGTATAAATAAGAAATATTTCCATTATATATAAATAATTTTGTTATATAGGAGAACCAGGCATTAAAGGAGAAACTGGAAATGCAGGTCAACCCGGTGAAAGGGGTCAACCGGGAGTACCAGGCGAAAGAGGCTTTCAAGGTCCACCAGGTTTGTTTACAAACTTATATATTTTATATTTCAACTATTAAAATATAAAATAAATTAATTTTGTCAAGGTTTACAAGGCTTTCCGGGATTACAAGGTTCACCAGGTTTATCTGGCCCTAAAGGATCAATAGGCCAGCCAGGAATTAAAGGCAAAAAAGTTTATTAACAATTGCTAGTCCTCATTAAATTAAATTTTAATGACATTGTAAAAGTTATACTTAGTATTTCGAATATTATAATTATTGATAAAATCAATAGAGATTTTATTCAAGATGTTTAATACAATAATACAGGCGAACAGGGAGCGAATGGAGCCCAAGGTCTTACGGGAGAAGTTGGAGCTCCTGGTCTACAAGGCTTAACTGGTTTGTTGAATTAAAAATATATTTATTTTATCTAAATATGCGTATTATTATAGGTCCTAAAGGTCCTCCTGGAGAGGAAGGGAAAAAAGGTAATTTAAAACTTGAAATTATTTATAATGAAAAATGTTTTGTATTTTAGGCGATATTGGATTTCCTGGAGCGCCAGGTTTGTACTATAATGATAATGTTCATTTATAATAACATAAGTTGTTAGGACGACCGGGTGAAACCGGACAAATCGGTCATCAGGGCCCTCCAGGTCCACCTGGTTTGACAGGAATTGCCGGAATAAAAGTATGCTAAAATGACCTCAACAGAAAAATAATTTAAAGTTTTTAGGGCTCAAGTGGAGAACATGGAAGGCCAGGAAACCCAGGACCTCCTGGATTGCACGGCCCAATGGGAGTTTCAGGTCCTAAAGGCGAAACTGGCGAACAAGTATATAAATTTAAAATTATTTTTTTCAAGTATACATATTTCATCTATTCATAGGGCCCAATTGGTCCATCTGGTCCACCAGGACCTCCAGGAATTGTTGGTGAAAGAGGTAAATATGTCTAATATATTTTAATTAAAAAATTTAAATTATGTTAATTAATACAGGTATCCCAGGATTACCAGGAATTCAAGGAAAACAAGTAAAATGATAATTTAGTTGTAAAAAAGTTATTTAATGTTTGGAAATTAGGGATTGCAAGGACCACGAGGAGCACAGGTAATTATCATTAACATATTTTTAAAATGTATAATTTTTTAATTATAATCTGAGTTATATGACTTTATAAATAATTGATATATAGGGCGAAAAAGGAGACGAAGGTAAACCGGGAAAAGAAGGACAACCTGGACCTCAAGGATTCCAAGGACCACCAGGTTTGATGGGACCACCAGGAGAACCAGGAACTCCAGGGGAGGCTGGAAAAGAAGGACCGCCTGGTTTACCAGGAAGAACCGGAGACAAAGGTATTGAAAAATTTTAACTTTTGTCTGTAAATGCATTTTATAACATACAAAAATATAGGCCCGACCGGAGCTCAAGGAACACCAGGCCTGCAAGGAGCTCAAGGAATTCCCGGTCCAATTGGACTTTCAGGTCCTCCAGGACCCATCGGTGAGAGAGGTCCATCAGGAGAGCCGGGACCAAAGGGAGTGCCCGGTCAACAAGGTCTGCGAGGAATTACTGGTCCAGTAGGAAATCCAGGCTTGAAAGGAGAGCCAGGAAATCAAGGTTAGAAAATTCAAATCCCAATAATATGACTCCAACAATTAAAAAAGTATTATTTATTTATTCCACAACTTTCATTATAAGTAAAATGTAATTGTTAGCTCTGTAATTATAGCCAAAAATATATTATTTTAGGAGAAAAAGGAGCTAAAGGACATCGAGGATTAATTGGTGTGTTATTAAATTAGATTGATTCCACAAATAATTGTTAATATTTTGACTAAAGGGTTGCAAGGATTGCCGGGACAAATAGGACCGATTGGAGAAAAAGGTATACCAGGATCTCAAGGACCAGCTGGACCATCCGGACAACCAGGCATGAAAGGACCGTCTGGAAGAGATGGCCAACAAGGACCTCAAGGAATTATTGGGCCACAAGGTTTGCGCGGCGAGAAAGGAGATGACGGAAAACACGGTATCACTTATTTTATAAACACTAAATTCTATATGTTAGACTAATTTCGTGTAAATTAATTTAAAATTGATACTTTTCTTAATAGGCTCTAATGGAGAACGTGGCCCTCCAGGACCTCCAGGTAATTTTAATATCATTTAAATTATAAAATCATATAAAATAAAAATGTTATGTATTGTTAGGCCCACCAGGAGAACCTTACGCGTACGACGCGGCAGCACTGGCCGCTATTCTTGGTCAGGGACAGACTAAGGTATTCATTATTGAATTATTGTTAGGTTTACGCACTAATTTATTTGTTTCCAATCAGGGACCCGATCCTTTACTCGGAGACGAACCTAATAAATTATTTTCGCCTGACGTATCGATTGAAGAGAAAAAGCGAATTGTATTCGAATATTACGATAAATTAGTGAAAGAATACGAAAAATTAAAGCGTCCGACTGGAGAAAAAGATTTCCCAGCAAAAACGTGCAGAGATTTATCAATAATGCATCCGAATTTTAAAGATGGTAAATATAAGCTTATTTGTTAAGCGATAAATTGCATATCACGCGAAATTAATGAAAACAGATTTGACAAAAATTATGAGCATTTTTCATTAACAAAAGTTTGTATTTAAAATGAAACATTTCGACAGTTAAAAAGCTGCGTAAATGCTAAAAACAAGTGTTGAACATTATTGCTAATTGATTCACGAACTTATAATTAGGGCTTTGAAAATCGTTTGAAAAATTTTAATTTTTAGTTCGAAAAATGAATTCTAATACACTATTATCTAAGACTATATGCTGTATTCATTGAATCGCTTTCAAATGTTTTTAAAAAATTCTTTATAATTCAACAAAAAAAATCTCAAAACATCAACAGAGCATAATTTTTTCTTCCAAATTTAACATTGTTTGAACGATTTTCACTGTCCTATTTATAATTACTAAAAATACAGTTATATTATGGCTCAAATTTTAAATAATATTGTTTTTTTCGCTTAATTACTAATCATTTCTATTCGTATGTCATATATAATTAATATTATAAATCGTAAATTTCTAGGTGTTTACCATATCGATCCGAACGAAGGCGATTCTAAAGATGCTATCGAAGCTTATTGCGACATGACTACAAAATCGACATGTATTTTCCCATCACCTAAAAGTATTGCCAGCAGAACCTATAATAAAGACTCTAAATATGGGTATAATTGGTTTAGTGAAATGAAAGATGGATTTACGGTAAGTTAGCGTATGATTACCGATTAATCGTTGGCTAAAGATTATCAATTCGTTATGATCTTGCAGATGATTTAATATTTTTGTTATTTAATATCTTTGCAATTAGTTTACGTACAAAGCAGACAGAGTCCAACTAAATTTCCTTCAGTTATTAAGTCGAGGAGCGGTACAAAATATAACTTATTTATGCAAAAATTCTGTGGCATATTACGACTCAACCAAAAATAATTATAAAAAGGCTGTTAAATTAATGACATATAATGATTTAGAATTGACGGCTGAGAAAACTCATATGTTTGCCTACACTTCATTAATAGATGGATGTCAGGTACTCTTTCATTATTTTTACGATATTTAATATTTAATGTTTATTTTAATTCTATATGAACAGAAAAATACGAATCAAATCGACAATACAGTACTTCAATATAAAACAGGTCTTTGTTTTAAAAATATTTTTTTAAAAAAAAGTAAAACTTAAAATTAAAATAATTATTTTATTTTCATAGACAAACCACAAAGACTGCCGATAATGGATATCGCTGTTAGAGATATCGGTGGAAAAGATCAAGAATTTGGTTTAGAACTCGGACCCGTTTGCTTCTTTTAAATATATATATATATAAGATTCGTTGTGATATCATTTAGTTTATTAATTTCCTGTAAAATAAAAATAATATATGGCTTTTAGAATCGAAAATATATTTGTCACAGAAATTTATATATTAAGTGCAAAAAATATTGTATATTAAATTGTGGTCAATAAATATAAATAAGTATAATAATTTAATTAAAACCTTAACTCTATTTCATCGCAAGTGTTACATATGCATATACGCGACTGACTCGTAAATTCCCAAATAAAATTTTTTAGTATTTGTTCCAAAAAACGGTAATCATGTTTTCTTATTTCAAAAGTTTTTGTTGCTTACATCATAGTTATGGTATAAACTTATTAATTTTAGTATAAATTAGATCAAAAAATAAATTTTAGGCTATCACTGATCACAAATTAATCTTTTAAAATCTATTTTTCATTTTCAAGTTTTTAAATGAACTTTTCATAACTTTCACGAAATTAATCATAACTTTATCTCTTTAAACATTAGTTGCAACATTCACGAGTCAGTAAACGTAAACATACGAATTTTTCGAGATAAGAAATGTTTACAAAATATTGAGAGATAATTATTATTACAACATTTCGAAGCGCACTAATCCTAAATTCCTTGATCAGCCTATGAGCCTAATTGGACGTAAAATCCAAAGCACAAAAAACTAATCATTTTTACCTGCGAATTTATTTCAAGGACTTTTAACGCTTTAATTGTTTCATTATTTTCTAAACCTGACATTAAAAAAACGTAAAAAAAACTTTTAAAGCATATAATCATAAATAAGCTTATTATTGGCAGTGAAAAATGCAGTGCACGTCATAAACTCGTGATCAAATAAAACTCTGTTTAAATAGAAATCAATAATAAATAATTGTGTTTATTATTTATTTATTCATATGCACTCCCAGTTTTTTCTTTTATGTTTTTCGCGTATTTGTTTTATCTGTTTTGGCAGAAACTGTTTTTGTGAATTCTTCTCACTTCAAATATTTTAATGACTTTTTTTATTGTGAACTTTATTAATAAATAATGATTTAGCCTGAATTAGTCCCTGAAAACCTGTTTCTCTTGCGTTGCGTTTCAGTTTTTCCGAAAGAAATATTTTGTATAACAGTATAATTGCTAGTTTGCTATAAAGTTGTTGGAAGTTGTTTCACTTTTTGAAAAGTTTAGATAACAAAAAAAATATATCGCTGTTAGCGAAATATCATAAACAAATGATAAAAGTGATAGTGAATGCATTGTTTTTAAACCAACTAATCAGCTATTTATAAATTAAGCAATGGCTGAAAGAGATCTAAAAATAAATAATGGCCATTTGGGTGCTTCAGGCGAGACTAAGTACGGAACTGCTAAATATGAGCTCACGAATGGTAAAAAAACAAATTTTATGAAACAAAATTGGTTGCCAGTGTCGACTTTGATAGCTGTAATTTTGGCGATTGTCGGCGGAATTGTGTTAAGAAATTTTACACCAAAATGGAGCGAAAGAGAGATAATGTATTTGGGATTTTTCGGAGATATTTTCGTACGAATGCTCAAATGCCTTATATTGCCATTAATAATCTCGAGTTTAATCTCAGCGATAGGAAATTTAGACACTAAACTTTCGAGTAAAATCGGCACCCGTGCCATCATTTACTACTTTTTTACCACTATTATTGCCATCATTTTGGGTATAGTACTTGTTCTCACGATAAAACCTGGAGATAATAATAAAGATGCCAAAGCAGCAGTAATTCCCAAACGACGAGTTATCACAACTGTAGATACAATTTTAGATCTGATCAGGTATTTTCTAACAGTCATGAAATGAAAATCTCTAACAAAATAAAAGTTTGTAACACAAATTCTCTAAAACAGAAATCTTTTTCCGCCAAACTTAATCGAAGCTTGTTTTGCTCAATATTCAACTTCATTAGAGCCCGTAGAAAATCAAACGGATGTTTATAAATGGAAAATTGGCGGATCTTATGGCGGCGATACGAATATTCTTGGCTTAGTTGTATTTTCTATAGTTTTGGGATCAATTATAGCGCGAATGAAAGAGGTTGGCAAACCATTACTCAACTTTTTCACGAGTTTAAGTGAAGCAATAATGAAGATAACGAGCATTGTTATTAAGTTGACGCCAATCGGTGTTCTGTTTCTCGTAATGCCCCGAATTGTGTCCGTGGATGACGTCCAGCAATTGTTGCGCAGTGTTGGCGTATTCACTGCCACCGTTTTGATTGGACTGCTCATTCACGGTCTCATTACATTACCGTTCATCTATTTTATAATAACGCGAAAAAATCCATACATTTTTATCATACGAATGTCGGAAGCGATAATGACAGCATTTGGCACGGCTTCCAGTTCGGCAACACTTCCGGTCACGATTTCGTGTTTGGAGGAGAAAAATAAAATAAATAGTAATATCGTTCGGTTCTGTGTGCCGATTGGGGCCACAATTAATATGGACGGAACTGCGCTCTACGAAGCGGTCGCCACTATATTTATTGCGCAAACCAGAGGTATGGAAATGGATTTGGTTAAAGTGATTATTATTAGCATAACAGCAACTGCCGCTTCTATTGGTGCCGCAGGAATACCACAGGTGCTCAATCAGTACCAGTTTTACGACATTTTATTCTATTTTTTTTTGGTTTGTTTAATTCTAGGCTGGATTGGTAACAATGGTTATTGTACTGAACGCGGTTGGACTGCCAGCTGAAGATATTGGACTCGTATATTTGATTGATTGGTTATTGGATCGCTTTCGGACTGCCATTAATATTCTTGGAGACGCGTTTGGTTCAGCTATTGTCGAACATTTAAGTAGAAAGGAATTGACGCAAAAACAATAAAACTAAAATAGACATTGATTTTGTGACTAACATAACATTTGTTACGAATATCTCATGTTTGTATCTTAAATGAATTTTATACGCTAAGTTTTAAACCCACTTTGTTTATAATAAAAACTTCATGTCATTCAAAACTCGTAAGATATTAAAAAAGGCTTGAAAATTAAATAAATATGCAGAATAGTACTATTACAGACAGTGGATTGTTTCCAAAAAGTTTTAAAAAAGATATTAAAAACAGATAAATTTAATGCAATCAGAGCCCTCTTCCGACGCACATTATTCTTGAAGAAAATATATTCTAAATATTTATAAGCTTTTTAGCTCACTTTGTAAAGTCGAGCTATTGGATTTGCAATGTCTGTCACTCTGTCTGTCTGTAGACTTTTCATCTGTCTTTCTTATGTTAATTAAAGGACATTGATCTTTACTCTAATAAAGGGATTTTCACAATTTCTTATGTTAATAAAGGGATTTTGACCTTTTTATTATGTTAATAAAGGGATTTTTTTCTTTCCTCTAATAAAGGGATTTAACAAATAGGCTATTTTTATTTTAACAATTTAATAATTTATGCTAATAAAAATTTTAATGCCAAAAAGCAAATACTAGTGTCGTAATTGCGTGAAAATAGGTAAAAACAAAGTAAAAAAATTATTATCTGTCGTTATCTGTGGCTATCTGTCGCTATCTTTCGTTATCTACCGTAATCTACCGTTATCTACCGTTATCTATTGTTATCTACCGTTATCTGTGGCTATCTGTCGTTATCTGTGGCTATCTGTCGCTATCTGTCGTTATCTACCGTTATCTACCGTTATCTACCGTTATCTATTGTTATCTACCGTTATCTGTTGTTATCTGTGGCTATCTGTCGTTATCTGTGGCTATCTGTCGTTATCTGTGGCTATCTGTCGCTATCTGTCGTTATCTACCGTTATCTACCATTATCTACCGTTATCTACCGTAATCTACCGTTATCTATTGTTATCTACCGTTATCAGTCGCTATCTGTGGCTATCTGTCGTTATCTGTGTATATTTGTCGTTATCTACCATTATCTACCGTTATCTACCGTTATCTATTGTTATCTACCGTTATCTGTCGCTATCTGTCGCTACCTGTCGATACCTGTCGATATCTGTCAGTGTTGTTTTTGCTCACAGTTTATACATCATTACTAAATTTTGAATTAAACAATAGTTTTAAGTTTTATAAAATTTTGTCTATGGCCAATATGTAACAATATTTACCTATAAAATATTATACTTAACTTTTGTATGGTTACGTCGTGTTTTTTCAACATTGTATTAAAAACTATTTTAAATTATTTTTATTATTTAATATTACTAATATATAATGTAAATATAGTTGTAATTTGTTTTAAAAATCTTTTAATGACTTCTCATTTATATTGTTGCAAAAGTACTTGAGAGAGTGTTTACTGAAATCTGGCTCAGTTTTGATTTAGACTTCGGAGTGAACATAAACTTTTGTAAGGTAAAACGTATTTTTAACAACGATGTATTAAAGAATTTTAAATTTATTTTTAATGTTTAATTTTAGTAATATATATTATAAATATAGTCGTAATTTTTTTAAAAATCTTTTAATGCTTTCTTATTAATATTGTTGCAAAAGTACTTGAGGGAATGTTTATTGGATTCTAGCTCATTATTGATTCAAATTTCAGAGTGAACATCAACTTTTTTGTAAGGTAGGTAGTAGTTTATATTCTCAACAGTTTTCAAAACTTTAAACTTTTTATTTTATTTGTTTAATGTTAGTATAAATTAAAATTAATATAGTTGTAATTTTTTTAAAAATTTTTTAATGAATACTTATTTATATTGTTGCAAAAGTACCTGAAAGAGTGTTTTCTGAAATCTGGCTCAGTATGATTTTGACTTCAGAGAGTGAACAACAGCTTATAAGAGAGTATTAACAAATATTTAATTGTTTATAGAATATTAAATTTAACACAACTATTTAACAATATGGATTCGCAAGAAGATAAATATAGGGAAAGAAAACGTAAATGGATAGAAAAGAAAAGAGCTGATGATGAGTGGCGAGAAAAGGAGAAAGAAAGGGAATGTAAGATCAAACAAGCTCGAAACGGTCCTAATATCTGACTTTGAAAAGTTAGTTTTAGTTAGTATATGGTTGCTCGCTCACCCTGTTCACCCGCTAACCATTTCAATATTTTGTGTTCAATACTATACCACCTTCGTTAGTGTCAGATGCCAGTTAAGTTTTGAATTATATTTACTCATTTTAACATTAATTTTGACTCTTTAAACCTGCGTTTTGAACCATATTCAGCATAAAAATCAATTAAATACAGCTAAAATGTGGCAGATGCCACTGAATTTTTAACATAAGTTTAGGCCATTTCTTACAAGGTTTGCCTGTTTTAACCAGATTTTTGTTTATTTTGAGACAAAATTCCTTTTTACAGCTAATAACGGCAGATGCCACTCACATTATATTTCTAGTTTTGGTCTTTTTTGCCTAATTTTGCCCTTTTTTTCCAGTATTTTGGCCTTTTTTGTCGTTTTGAAGCTAGAAATTACTTTTTTAAGTCAAATAGTGGCAGATGCCACTGAAAATATAATCTTATTTTTGCCAATTATTTGCCTAATTTGATACAATTTTGGCTATTTTTTACACTTATAATATCAATTTTAAGAATACTTTTGTTCATTTTATCACAAATTAGTTGCAATTATTAACCTTATTAACCTAAAATTCCCTTAATTAACATAATAAATCGGTAATTTCACTTAATTAGAATAAGAAATAGGTTTAAATCCCTTTATTTGAATAAGAAATCTATAAATTCCCTTAAATAGAATAAGAAATTGGGAAATTCCCTTTATTAGAGTAAAGATCAAAATCCCTTTATTAACATAAGAGTGT
The DNA here is from genome assembly GCA_034700185.1 of Phthiracarus laevigatus. Taxonomy (NCBI): domain Eukaryota; kingdom Metazoa; phylum Arthropoda; class Arachnida; order Sarcoptiformes; family Phthiracaridae; genus Phthiracarus; species Phthiracarus laevigatus. Next base: position 1,214 of record JAQIXJ010000034.1, on the reverse strand, counting down.
GCACACTCGACAGGCGGACAGACGGACAGACAGACAGACGGACTTACCCAAATCCATATATCTGAATTTTGCAAGTCATATAAAAAAAGCGAATGGATGACGAATGGCGAGAATCAGAGAAAGAAATGGTTCGCACTATATGATATATAAACGACAGGATAACGAATGGCGCGACTCGGAGAAGGAAAAGGATCGTAACACCAAAAATGAAAAACGAATGGATGACGATTGGCGAGAATCAGAGAAAGAAAGGGTTCGTCAATGTAAGATAGATAAACGGATGGATGACGAGTGGCGAAAGTTTGAACAACAACGTGACAATATAGCACATTAAATAACACGATTATCACTTATTCGTTCTGATATAAAGCAAAATTATAGAAATGTTATTAAAAACGGACCAACACAAATTTGTGACTCCTGTAACGGCTTATAGTTTGAGTCTTCAATAACGCGATTATCAATGGAGTTATTATAGCAAAAAGGAATTTCTATAGTCGAACAAAATTTTTCAAATACATTAGGACTATTAAAAATTTGTTTTACTTGTTATCGAGAAATCAAATCAAATAAAGTTCCAAGTTTAAGTATTTTAAATGGAAATGTTTTTGAAGTAATACCTGAACAACTTAAAGGTTTAACATCGCTAGAAAAACGCATGGTGTGTCCGCGGATTCCATTTATGCAAATTCGATCGCAAGGGCGAGACAAATAGTATGGTTTGAGAGGAAATGTCGTAAATGTCCCAATTTCTCTCGATACATCTGTATGTGTTTTTCCACGTGCTTTCGACGATACGCATACGGTGCAAATCAAACTAAAACGCATATTGCAAAACAAGTCGCATTTTATGTTCGAGACAGTGTGACCGTCTATTATTTTAAATGATGCGAAATATTTGATAAACACGCCGTTATACACAGAAGAAAATGTTGTTAAATCGGACAATTGGATTAACGATCATAATAAGGATTACGAGCACTTTGTCGTTCATGAAGAAGATAAAAAAATTAATTAAGGGATTTTCAGGTTAAATAGGCAGCCAAGGTGTGTCAAAATGAACAATAGTATGCACAAAATTGTTATTATAAGGGTCAACAAATGGCCATAAATGGGTCAAAATAGGAAAATAATTCTCAAAAATAAGATAATATCCAGTGGCATCTGCCGCTATTTGCCTTAAAAAGTGACAAAAAAGGTCAAAATACTGGAAA